>JAMAKP010000059.1:0-268847 GCA_023628455.1 Chaetomiaceae sp. B2702
TTTGTCTGCGCGGTTTTCGTGGGTTGGGTTTTTGTCCCCCTCAACCATAACCCCCCCCCCCCCCCCCGGTCTCCGGGGCCCCCAAATTAAAAGAAAGCAAGCAAATCAAGTTCCCAAGGCGAAAGAAAGCGGGAGCCTGGACAGGCATCTCTTCCATGCCTTGCCTGGTAACTACGTACATACCCAACCTCACTTGACCCACCGCACGGCGTTCCAATCCCTGTGCGGAATACGCCGCTTAGCGGGAATCCCAATCAGCGTGGCAGGGGACGCGGCGTGAAATCCCTACCTATCACGGTAAACATTGCCTACCGGCGATCCTTCTCCTCGGATCTGGACTTCCGGAGACCAACGCATCCTTAGAACCAGTTCTTGAAATCGAAGCGCCTGTTGGCTCATTGCGGCGTTGCTCCTTGACAGGAGGGTCTCCTGTATTGTTCCATTGCTCTCGTCCTTGGTCAGGATGCCACATGGTGTCACTTACGGGATGTTCAACTTCCTTTCCTTATGTCTTTTCTTAGTTCTCTCATCTCGCCCCATCGAGGCTATCTCCCCGATTACGGTCAGGGGGACGAAATTTTACGACAACGAAGGGAATCAGTTTTTTATGAAAGGTGATTCATTACTCATTTCAATCGCGCTCTGCTGGGCTTCACTCATGACTTCATCCCTCTAGGAGTTTCCTACATCGCCGGCGATGGCAATGCGGACCCTTTGGTGAACACGAAACAATGCCGGACGGATGCAGCGCTAATGAAAACGGCCGGCATCAACACAGTATACGTCTACACAGCTGACAGCAAGCAAGACCATGATGGTTGTATGCAGGCTTTCGCAGACCAGGGCATCTACGTCTGGCTTCAGCTCGGCGATTTTCCGCGAGTCACCAATGCAGTGCGCTGGAATTGCCCCTGCAGCACGTTTCCACAAACTAACCAAGCCCGCAGAGAGAACAAGGACCACGATGGACGCTAACAGTCTACGCCGTCTGGACAGAAGTCCTTGACGCCTTCGCCGGGTACGACAATATCTTGGCCTTTGGCATCGGCCAAGAAACCATCACGGACAACGGTACATCCCCACGCGACGACACTTTCAACCTTTCAAATGAACCCGCTAACAGATGAACCCATCCTAGCAACCTCCACAACTGTAGCGCCCTCCCTCAAAGCCGCCGCCCGGGATCTGCATGCCTTCCGCAACCGGCGCGGCTACCGCCCCATCCCACTGAGCTACTCCGCCGCTGATGTGTCCTCCCTGCGACTGCTCACAGCGCAGTACCTCACGTGCGGCTCCGATGCGGACGCGTCCATCGACTTGTTGGGGCTAAACATCTTCCTCGGGTGTTCCGAGCCAACGTGGCTCACACTCCGCACCCAGCTTCGCGACCTTCCCATTCCCGTCGTCATCTCGGAAGCGGGGTGCCGCTCTTCCGACTCTGGCGAGCGTAACTTCGCCGACGTTTCCCTCATTCTCAGTCCAGACTACCAGAATGTTTTCTCTGGGGTGAGTGTCTTTGAGTGGGCGATGCAGGAGAGCAAATACGGAATTGTGCGGTATGCGGATGCGGCGCACACGGGCGAGCCAGAGACGCTAAAGCAATTCGAGACGCTCGCGAGCGTGTTTGCGGCTGGCTCACCAGCAGGCACGCCGAGCGTGTCGTATAGGCCATCTCACGCGCCGCCGGCATGTCCGACGTTGGATGCAGCGAAGGGCTGGTTGGTTGATGCAAATGCGGCGTTGCCAACTATCGAGGGACTGCAGGTTGGGACAATAACAGTGAGGACAACGGTCACGAATATGGGTCCACCGGGGGGGGAAATGACGGGTGACGCAGGGCTAGGACAAACTGGGGCCGCTTCTAGTGGGGGAGGAGACGGATTGTCTACAGGGGCCGTTGCCGGGATTGCGGTTGGATCAGTGGTAGGCGTGTTGGTGTTGGTCACTGGTGTCCTCATGTGTTTCCGACGGCGGAGAAGAGCTGCGGTGCCGGAGCGGCAGCTTGGACAGGGGGATGTTGGCGAGCGGCCTCCGAGTTTTATTTACCCTTGGGACAAGGCGGAGCTGCCCGCTCAGGCTACAGCGGCAGTAGAAATGGACGGCTCCTCGTCCTCGGCGACCACGTCAACGACAGGGTGGAAGATGCCGATACATGGTGCGAGACGAGACTCGCCAACCGTGACCGAGTTGCCGGATGGAAAGTGGAGGCGTACAACGCAGTACGAGCTGGAAGACAGTTATCCAGCTGAAAAAGGCGACGGTACGGAAGCGGGGCCGTGGAAAGTTTCGCCTCTTACTCCGCCGAGCAAGTATGTATAGGATCAAGGGGTTTTATTTAGGGCCAAGACGTAAAAGTCTATGTGCATAGGCCTAGACTTCTTCATACTTCGCGGACTAGATCTTCACACTCTCCTTCGCCAACTCCCACTTGACTTTCTAGCTACTATAACATCTAGCCCGACTTGCTGGTCGACAGCCGTGCTTCTCAGGGGACAGTTTATATTGTTCGGGCGAGTACAAACAGAAGATTGCGTTTTGAGATTGCTACACGCAAAAAGAAAGGGAGCAGATGGAGTCGTTGAAACAAGCCATCAGTTCCAAACGCCAAAATTTAGCTCTTGCCACTTAGGCGGATAGAGAAATGGGGAGAGAAAAAGAACAAGTCCCCCCTTCCCCTTCACTCCCTTTTATACTTTGCGTTCTCTAGTGCCACCTTGCCGACTTCCCACTTGCTATTAGTATATCCTCGCTTTATATGGCTGACACCTCGCCGCCGTAAAAGGTGGGCAAAAAACCTCACGAACGAAGATCTCAGTCGTCTCAGGAACATAGTTAGCCAATGGAACCCCAATCTACCTGTCTTTATCCCATATAGAAGGGAGAAAAAGCATGCGGGGAATGAGAGGTACGAAAGCTACGTGATGGGATTTCGGCCGTTTTGAACGGTGGCATCAACTGGTAGGTCACGACAGTTGTTGCCTGTAGAGTATTTTGGGACCCGCATTCTTGAAAGTGACTGGCTTGTGGCCGGAGCGGGACTGGATACGACAGGTGTGAAGGCATTCGTAAATAAAAACCAGCCACCGGCTGAGCGTGTAGCGGGAGGTAAGCCTAACATTTAGGCTACAAAAGAAAACCGACGAACCAACCCAGTTGCCATTATCATATTACCTCATACCCGTTGCCCCAATACCCAACCACTCATTACCCTAGAAATTATAATACCTCGGCCCGTCAAAAACGTGGTACCGATGCCCCCTAACTCCCCAACCTTTGAATAGGGCGGGGAACCGCAAACCCTCTGACACTTCATGTTCGGGGACACGCCGGTCCCTCAACACCTTAGGCGCCGTCCAAACCGAGACCTCATCCTGCTTATTGGCCGGCACGACAAACTTGGCGACTTGCAGCTCGGTATCCGTGATCGTACTCCTGCTGACTCGCGCATATCCCGTGCGCCGCAGGCCCTTGAACAGAATGTACTCGCACCACCTGTCGTTGTCCGTCTCATCGACATCATGCATACCGCTGACGTCTGACACATATGTCTTATAGTTGCCCTCATGTGGCTTGGTCACGAGATACGATAGCAAAATGCTGGGACGGGTGGACGAACCCATCAATTTTGCGAGGTACTCTGACTGGAGGCGACGGTCCTCGCGGTCTTCTTCCTGGCCCGAGTGGAAGACAAAGACATCGACGGCGGTGCCGTACACGTCAAGCGTGGCGTGTATGGCGGGTGCCAGCTCGCCAACGGGGCTGGGTAGTAGGTGGTGAGTCGAGTTGAGGATGGGGAACCTGGAGAGAAGGGCTGCGCCCCAGGTGTGTTTGTTGGGGCCCGGGCCGTAGTCCACATACATGCCGAGGTCTTCGGCGAGGAACTGCGTCGTGTCACGGTTGCCCATGATGATGCGTTGTAGATCGGACTCCAGCAGGCCGACCACGTCGAGTTCCAGCTCTTTGATCAAATCGCGCATGCGATACTCGGACGACCACATGTCGTTATCGAGCGAGAAGTGAATCGTCCAGATTCCGGCGGTGAGCACCCGGTCCTTGGCATGATACGGCTTGTAGTCGTTCGTGGGGAACCGGAGGAAGTTGGTGCAGAGGAAGAGGAGATTGAGGATACCGAGCGCGCTTGCGTGATACTTCCGGTGTCTAGCGTTGATCGTACGGCGGTGACCAACATGTTTACGCCCAGAACTATCTTCTTGCGGAATGATGTTGAACACCCCAGCGCCAATCATCAGCATCATGGTAATCATAACCCAGTCCGTATGTTCTCGGACTAGTGGGCCCCCGGGGACAAACGCATAGGCAACAACCCAGACATGGAAAAGAACCACGAAGTTATAGATCAAGAAGCCAAGACCGAAAGTAATGGCAGGGCTCTTCTTTGACGCGTTGGCGATCAAGGGATTCGCGATAGCCATCAAGTAGGCAGCTAGGGCCAAGGCACCTGAGTAGCCAATCCAATGCGGATAGAGGGTGAGGAGAGCGGAACCCAGGCAGCCCACGCCGTAGGCGGTCCATGTGGTGACTAAAGCTGGTTTAGAAACGCCGGTGAGGACACCGGCGGTCATGGCGGCAATGGTGTACCAAGCGTGGACGTTGGAGACTGGGCCTCTAATGGGATAGCCCTCCCAGACCCAGAGGATCATGGTGCTGGTGTCCGAGAGCAGCGAGTGCAGGCCAAAGAACAGGCCGCCAATGCCAAAGGCAGAGAGCAGCGTCGAACCAGTTTTGGCTTCAGCAGCGTTTCCGGCAGGCAGGGGCTCGTGACGAGTGAATCGGAAAGCCGCGAGAACGGCAAGGACCAGCCCGGTGCCGTTCCAGCCTCCGTTCGCAGCATGCATGATGGGCCAGATAGGATTATTGGTGTACCATGCAAACTTGGCAACCGACGACATGAGCAGGCCAATAATCCATGCTAGGATGCGCGCCTCCAGTCTGGCGGGCTGCGCCGCGTCAGAGTACAAAGTGGCGGCCCACCCAAGACAAGCCATCGAGACGCCGAAGCCGACTGTGAAGAGTCGGCGGACGGGAACCTCAACCAAGTACGCCGCCAGGCCGGCGAGCGAGAGAAGGTGAGTGACCCGCTGGTTCTTGACAATCAGGGAGCGCACCGGCTTAATGGCGAGGAGCGCAGGGGCAACTGTGGACATGACAAGGGCTTCGTAGCCCGAAATGCCCATGTGCCACAGGGGGAAGTCTGTGGTACTGGATTAGCGTTGTGGGGACGAGGTGCTTATGGCTGGCCCACTTACACCAGACGACAACGCCTAAGCTGGTTAGGATGGACCAAAATACGAACTGAACTTGGTTAGATCGGATTTTCCGCTATCGAGAAGCACTCACCCCGTGGTAGATATCCGCTGCAGTGTCGAGTGCCTCATCTAAGCGGAAGCCGGCGGAGAAGACACCGCCCGTAACCTTTTCCTTCCTGCGCCCGAGCTTATCAGCAAACACGCCACCAGGGAAGGGAGATTAAAGGCGAGTACGGGAACCCTTACTCCTTTTCAAACATGGTAGTGGGGACAGATGACATATTGGCACTATCGGACCCAGTTTAGAACATGCCCTCATCATCTCCATTCGCACGCCATGTATATATACAAACCCCGGTCTGCAGGTGTGCGAGACGTGGGTTACTGTGGAAGCCATTTGACGTACCCCTTGCTCGCGCCCTTGACGTCCCGGACAAGCACCTCAAACGTGTCAAAGTCCAGAGCCGTGACCGCATCGAAGGCAACATCAAGGAGGATCAAAGTCCACTCGAAAAAGGCGTATGTCGTGTAGGCTGCAGCTTAATGTCAGCGTTTGTGGACAATCCTTTGGCTGCATCAACGCCCAACTCACCCCCTGCAACACGGTGAACCTTGTGCTGAATAAAAAAGTAGATCAAGGGGACGAGGGTCCCGAAGAAGCCGCTCGCCAAGTATTTCCGGTACTTGATGGCCTTGGCGTTCGGCGGACTCAGGGCAATGCATCCAGCCGTCCACGGAATCGTGAAGACGATGTACGATATCATCAAAATGTCGTGCCACTCATGGTCATCGGTCGACGTGATGTATGTCCACCCGCCACAGGTCAGGCTGCGGATGACGCCGGCGACTGTGATTGCTTTCGGGAGGGCGCGGCCGGGCCTTGCGGTGAGCAAGTACCATAGCCCAACGAGAGCGAACCTTGGTCCTGGCGCGTGCCGTTAGCAGTGTTCTCGAATCATAGGGCACGAAAAGATCCGAGCACGGCGTACCGGAAGTGATGGCGATGAAGAGCATAAATATGGATCGCTCGGGGTAGCGGTCGCCAATGGTGGCCGAGACGGATGGGAACCACTCATCTGGGTAGCCGTACCACTCATTCTGGACAATCTTGCGATAGTGCAACGTGCAGCCGACGACGAGCGCGCTGAAGAACGCAACTGCGATACGGTCAATATATCGCTGCGCCGGGCTTGATAGAGCTGCGCAATAGAAGAAGGTACGCACGATAAGCGATAGCAGTGTGCAGCCAGCTCACCCACTGGCCGTTGAACGACAGCACGATGCCGGCGTCCTTGTCTTTGTAACGAGATGCCGCCATCGTCGCAAAGGTGGGGGGAAATGGGTCCGAATTAAGGTAACTGTCTGCGACGGCTTATACACGCTTGAACATGTCAAAACAGCCCCGTGAAGGCCGATTCCTGATGGCCTACGTGGGTAAACAAAGGGAAAAAAAATCAATGCGACGCCAATGAAAGACCGTCGGAAGATAATAAAAAGTCTTGTCCGACCGGCGGGAGGGGCGCGAAGCAGACGGATGCCTCGGCGCGCGATATCATTGACGAAGCCAGGGATGGAACCACGAAATACCCGCCGTGCCATGCATTCGCATTCGGCTTCAGGGATTGCGATTCCGGGAGACCTTGAATGGTGGGACCTGCTGCCCGATCTTGCCCGTTCTGTAAGAGCGTTGGAAGGTGGGTCTCGACTCACGCGCTAACCAATGGGTTGCGTCATCAGTTGGGTGTTCGCGTTGCAGGCGGTGAAGAAAGGCGGTAATATATGCCCCACTAAAAAGTCCGGTCCATGGCCCACGCGGAGAAAGTCATCGGACATCCGAGAAACAAGTTCGAAGTCCAGTCCCAGCAGAACATTGGTCATTGCCTCGTCAATCGACCGTGGAAATGGCCGGTATCTCCGACAAGGCACGCTTTCATCTTGAGCGCGCAGCGCCCGAGCTACGGCAATTCGAGGAAAAGGAAATCTTCTCCAAAGTCGGTCTCCCCCATCTCGTCCCTCCCTTTGTAGCATCACTCGCAGCACCGCTAACCTTTTGTTGCTCCTCCCTAGGAGGAAATCCGCTCGCTAGTAACCAAACGCTCCGACTATGAACATCTAATTCTCTCTCCGGGTACCAAACCCACCGACTTTCTCTCCTACGTCTCGTGGGAACGCTCGCTCGATCGCCTGCGTGCAAAACGCTGCCGGCGCCTCAACATCCGCTCGTCGTCGTCCCACGCTAGCCAGGCACGCACGTTTGGCATCTTCGAGCGCGCCGTGCTTAAACACCCCGGATGCGTTCCGCTGTGGCTGGCCTACCTCGATTTTGCCGCCCAGGTCAAGGCGACGAAACGATGGTGGCGGATCTGCACGCGCGCCCTGAGGCTGCATCCGACCGATGCAGGGCTCTGGGCGCTTGCGGGGAAGAGGGCCGCGCAGGCTGGGGACATGGAACGCGCGAGAGCGCATTTTTTGAGGGGCTGTCGGTTTTGTACGGGCGAGGCGACGCTTTGGGTCGAGTATGCACGCTCTGAGATGGAATGGCTGGCTAGTGTGGAGGCGAAGAAGGGGGGGAAGGGGGTTAGGAAGGGGGTGAACGCCATGGAGGCGATCAAGGCTACAGAGGCGGCGCAGGAGGGGGATATTATTCAGTTTGATGAGGATGAGAGTGGGGATGAGGGGGGGCTGATGCTGCCTGATCCGGATGCGCAGGGCCAGGGGAAAAACGCGAAGCTCATTGTGTTCGACGAAGAAGCGGCAAAGAAGATGGAACAGAGCCCGGCGCTGAGTGGTGCCATACCCATGGCAATTTTCGACGTTGCTAGAAAGCAGCCTTTCTTTGGGCCGGCCGCGGCGGAGACGTTTTTCAACCTTTTCGCTGAGTTCGACAACGTCTCGTCTCAGGAAAAGATCGTACAGCATGTGCTTGGGGCCATGGAGGAGTTGTTCCCGAATCACCCCTGCACAAGCAATTGCCAAATCCGGGAGCCGCTCGTTGGCGTGGGCGCACTCACTGTTGCCTTCCCCAAGGCGCTGCGCGAGTCGTTGGCCAGGTGGAAGGACGCTATGGGGAGGACGCAGGACAGGAAAGCGCTGGCAAACAAAACAGTCGCCTGGGTCGACGCTATCCTGGAAAAGGAGGGTCTGGATACTGCAATCAGGACGGTGCTGGAGCATACGAAAAGATCGCTGGAGGAATCCACCGGTTGATACCCACGATGTTGAATACAATTAAACATAGTATTACAGCGATCTACGCCAGAACCCCTGACTAGGTCAATCCTGCCACGTCTTGTCATTTCTGCAAGGCCTTACTCACGGCCACGCCCATCAAGTATTCCCACTCCGCGGCGCTGACCTTGCTGACGCTCAGCCGCGACTGCTTGAGCATCTGCATATTCTCGAGCGGCTTTCCCGGGGCCCCCATCTCCTTCAGCTCCTTGAGCCCAATTGGGACGGCGAACTTGCTCTGGAACTTGACATGCACGACGCTCCACTTGGGGTCAGACGGCTTGGATTTAGGGTCATAGTACGGAGCCTTCGGGTCATGGGCGGATACTAGCCGTCTTGTCAGCGCTCCAATAGCGATCAATGAATATGCACAGCAGGCTTACAGTCTGGGGAATGCTCCTGCACGATCTCCATGGTTCCCACGATGCCGGGCTCCTTGCAATTGGAGTGGTAGAAGAAGGCTAGCTCTCCCTCCCTCATGGCCCGGAGGTTGTTGCGAGCCGCGTACGCGCGGATTCCTGTAGTGTGAGTTGTCTGAATCAGGTTGCTTGCGTACTACTGGACGGTTGAGAAGGTGCCTTCGCTTACCATCCCATGGCTCTGGCTGTGTCCTAGCGGCCAAGTCATCAATCGAAAACTTGACGTCGACGCCATTCTCGAACCGCGATTCAGGCTCGGCCTTCAAGAGCCAGTAATTTCTCTCCACCTCCGCACCCGCGTCTCCGTTGGGGGCTGGCGCGGCGATGCCATCGTTTGTTTGCGGCTTCTCGTTGTTTTTCACTGCTGTGCCTGCAGGTGCCGTCTTTTTGGCTGCGGCTGGCTGACTTTGAGAGCGTTCCTTGGATGATGGTTTCTTCGTTGAAGACTGCAGCTCGTGTCCATGAGCCTTCGGTTCGGTTGGAGAAGTAGCTTGCGCCGTTGCCCCGGCTGAACCTCGGAGTCGCATGGAGCGTCTCCGCGGTGGCTCTACGGCCGACCCTTCCTCGGGCGGCGTTTTCCTCTTGGACATGGTGATACTCGATTTATAGGCCAATTCCACTGCGTGGTGTCTCCAAACGCTGATTCGGATGTCCAGAAACCTGAAGGGTGTGGTTGGCTCAAAGCTTGGATGCAAGCGCCAAATTAGTGCACAGTGCGGATCGGACCAGTTGACAACCCCTGAAGTCTCCCGTTTCAGGAAAGTGTTTTGCCCCGGCCCGTCTAACTATGGCGAGCAGCGCCGGCTGGGTTTGGAGCCGGCATTGTAGTATACAGTATGGAGAAGCAGGTACTGAGACTTTGGTCGCGTGCAGCAAACAATGGGTAGGTAACTCGTTTCTAAGTGATGAAGGTAGCAGCTGGCCTCGGCTGGGTACTCGGATAGGCATGTCATGAGCGATTCTAACTGAGTCCAGTATATAGAGCCCTCAGACAAACATTTTTTGTTTGCTGTTTCGGAATGCGGTCATTATCGTTATGGGCTGGAGAAGACGAATAATTCCACAGCTGCTGAACTCCCGCTCTACATACATAATACATGGTATTACAATTTGCAGACGCCAGCGTGCCGGATACTTTCGGGCTCACTCCGCTTGTGGCAACGCCGGATTTTGACTGAACAAGGATCGATTGAGCGAAGCCGATGTTGGGATCATGGGCGACGCACGGAACCACATCTTGGCGGGGAAGCCTGTCAGCAGCCAGCCCCACGGTTTGGTCAGAAAAGAACGCAATCAAGGCTGTCACCTCTCCTCGCGAAGCACAGCACATTCACGACGAGAGGTGGTAGTGATCACAAATTAAAGAACATAGGTTTCGCTGAGCCTGGAGCGGAGAGATGCGTGATCGCTAAAAGGCCATCCTCTGACCACCCACCCCCCCCCCCCCCGGTCGACTAGGAACCTGAAGTGACCTGGCAAGAGATTTGAGGTGGAACGCATGGAAGGATGCGAGCGACTCGAACCTCAAAGCCTCATTGTGACACACGGAAGCTTAGCCGTTTTCATTGACGTGTGCGGGATGTACTGTATGTATAGTACCAGGACTGCCAGTGTCCCATCAAGTAATGCGATGCATGGGGACAGACGGGCAGGGCCGAATCAGCCGTTGAGAAAATTCTGGGCAAAACAGAGAGACGAGCCCGAGGAGATAAGTCCAGCTTGCGCTTCGGATCGCCTACCACTCCTCGCCAGTTTACAACGGTGCGAAATGGCAATTATCGAGTGATATGGAACACAAAAGAATGGCGGGAACGCAACCAAGTGTTGACGTTTGCTGGGCTGGTGTCCGGAGAAGGTGGTCTGGCAAGTGGTTGCGGTCGGGAAATTTTAGTGCCTGGTGTAAAAGTGACTTTGCCATGAGCCCAGGCGACATTTAAAAGGGCCCAACTGCCCACCTTCCACCCCTTGTTCCCCATCCGTTCTTGTCTTCTGACCTTCGTCAACCTTTTTCCCCTCCATTTTTTCCCTTACTACCGCTTAGAAGTTGTTGTTGTGGTTTGCGTCGGACGAATCCAGCCATGGCCGCTTTCGCAGCACAAGTCACTTCTCGCCCGGATCGGCGCGGCGGCGAGAGCCGCAATGCCGATTGAGGTGGGAAGCTGACGCGAGGGGGAAGGAGGGCAACAGAACACGATTTCGCCGCAGATGATATCCAGATGGTCGGTTGTGTGGACGAGAACGGTCTCGGTTGGTGACGAAGCATCTGCGACAAATCTTGCACTCCGTCGCCAGCGACGGCATTTGGGTTATTGGCGGTTCCCGGCCCGCTGGGCTCATGCTTTGTGGGGAGCCGACTTCTCCACTACGCACACGGCAAGCCATGTGGGACGGCTCTTGGGGGAGCCAGAACAACAGCACCCACCCACCCACGAGCCAGGTCCGGAGAGACGCATTTTCCACGCCATTCCCAGCGATTTCATGAAGGTGACACTCAGGAGGCCTTCGCCTGGACGAGTGACGGAAAGGGCTTTCAGACGCAGCAGACTCACTTTTGAGGCCCAGCTGCGCCATCCTGCCATCCTACCATCTCGTGACGTGGTGCTTGGTGCTCAGGCGGGGCAGGTGGCTGCATACCAGGTATGTCCAAGGGCGGCCGTCACCGTCAAACAACCCACCAGATCACCTTCGGAACCACAACGACACGTCCTTTGTTCCATTCAACCTCATCAACCCGGGTTTTCTAGGAGAGCAGGAAATTGCTCAGTTAGTGATCGCTTCGGTGTTTTTTTTTCTTTCGCCTGGTTTTCCGCCGTCGACGGTGAAGTTGGACATCGGAGGCGCGGCCGGGGTTGCCCCAGGCTGTCAGAGACCATGGCGATCAATCCGGAGCGACAAGACACCAGAAACCACCCGAGACCAGCGACCACTGTTGACTACAGAATCGAAACAAGTCTTCGACGGCGGGACTAGACGCCCCCCGCTTAGGCTATGTGGAAGAAGCAGCGCTCACGGCCGTTTTGTCCTAGCTACCTATTTCGCGAGTCCCAAAGCCCGGGCGTTCCGATTCTGCCCACGGCCTCCTTTTTTTCCCCCTCCATTCCTCATAGTAACTTTCGGCGGCAGATGGAGGCCAAGCACACATTTATTGACGAAAGACATGGGAAACGGCGGGATCGCAGGATTGGTCAACCGGTCGCGGCGTAGCGCGCTTCCCGTTTGTCAAGTCTGTGTTTATGGACCCACCGCACTATGCCCTTTCAGGGTCAATGGTCTCGTCCGGCTGAAAGGACCAGCTCAGCGCTCCGTCGCAGCACAACCGCCCAGTGGAATCCGACAAGCAACACGCGCCCGCTTCGACGCAATCGGCACAGAGGTAAGACCTGCCCTTCGTTCCTCCAGTTTCCCACCTTATCCACCCCGGCCTGCCGCTTCGGTCCCCCTACATAATCGGTCTCGTGATTTCCTCGGTGCTTGGGCTACCGAGCTCGATGCCATCGGGATTGCGCGGGCACTGATCTTTGGTTGGAGATTGGCCTCGCCGGGAACCTGCCTGCGAAAATTTTGTCGCGGCGCGCACTCCACGCGGCCGCGCATCCCCGTCGCTCGGCCGTTCATCTGGCCTGGCCCCTTTTGATTGTATGTCTAATACCCCGAGCCTGATGGCCTCCACTCCTCCGTTCCCGGTGTTGCGGCCGGCCAGTGTCCAGGCCGTTGCTGGTTCTGTTCCGGATCGGTGTCGGTGCTGGCCATCACGGCGGGACACACATCCCCTTCCGACCCGTTTTCCTTCCTCAGGCGCTGCGGGCCCGTTGTTGTTGGGGCGGTTCTGCTGCTCGCTCTGAGAGTGGATCCGACCACCCCCCGACCGCAACAAGCAGCAGGCAGGGCAGGCAGGCCAGTGCCCCCCAAGCCAGAAATCCGTTTTGCCCCGTTAAACCACACTGCTGCACACTGCCTCCCCCGACACAACCGCGCGACGCGACTGCTCCATCGCGACAAGCCGCCGCGGCGCCCCTACCCATCTCCGTTCTATCTCTTTTTTAATTGATGGTATTTGCTGTGCACGAATCTCGTCGTCGCTAACGGCGCTGTAAAGGAATTCACCTGATGGGCGCGACCATTGCCGCTGCCATCCTCGCCTTCTGATCGACATGAGCTCCTGGATCAACGAGGCCGCTGTCCCCAACCACAATGGCAACGGCTTTCCTCACATCAACGACCCATCCGCAGTCGCCGGAGCCATGATGGACCCTTCGGCTTTCATGGGCAACCCGGCCCAATTCAATGCGCAGTTCGCGAACCCGCAACAGATGGGCATGCCCAACGGCCCCATGCGCAACGCATCGCCCTCGTTCCCGAACCCCATGTATCAAACAAATTCGGTTGTTCCGTCCAAGCGACCCAGACCAAGGGATGAGAGCATGGGCCAGTCACCGCGCCCAGCACCTGGCATGCTTCCTACCTCGCGCGCCGACACACCGCAGCAAACATCGTTTCCGGGCTTCCAACAACCCGGCATGCCGCAACAAGTTTCGGGTCAACCATCGCCATACCCACACCTCCAACCCAACGGCTCGACGAACGCGACACCGTCGCCTATCATGGCCAACCAGATGCGCCCGGGAAGCGTCCCCCAGAGGGTCGCATCCACCTCCCCCCACCCTTTCTCGCCTGCTGCGCAACAATTCCCACAGCAGTCTCCCATCTCGTCGGAACATGGCGGCACGCCTCAGTCATTCATGCAGCAGAACACTTTTCCGCAGAACTTTAACCCTCAGTTCTCTGCCGCACAATCTCCGGCAAGGCCATCCCCCTCGCCAAACCCAATGACGGGCCAAATGATGCCTCAGCAAATGGGACAGATGCAGATGGGACAATTACCGCAGCAGATGCAACAAATGGGCCAAATGTCGGGTCAAATGCCCAGCCAGATGATGCAGGGTCAAATGCCAGGACAGATGCAGGGACAATTACAAGGGCAGATGCAGGGCCAAATGGCAGGCCCCATGCCGGGCCAGATGCCGAACATGATGTTCCCGCAGCAGATGGGGCAGCCCCGGAATGCGCTCGAGCAACAAAAATTCTTATACCAGATGCAGCTGCAACAACAAGCCCAGCGGACGAGTATGCAAATGCAGCAGATGGGCGCCCAAAACATGATGCAGGCGCAACAACAGCAACAACAACAGCAGCAGCATCAACAACAACAACAGCAGCAGCAACAGCAACAACAACAACAACAACAACAACAACAACAACAACAACATTCTAACCAGGGCCAGGCGCAGGCGCAGGCGCAGGCTCAAGCTCAAGCTCAAGCCCACGCGCAGGCACAGGTACAGGCACAGGCACAGGCACAGGCACAGGCCCGGAACATGATGGCGGCGAGACAAGGCGTTCCAAACGGTCAGATGTCCCAAGGGGGGATGAGGCCACAGCAGGGATCCACCCAGCAGCCCATGATGCGGATGCCTCCCCCGGAACAATTCATGAAGCATCTGACCACGTTTATGAACTCAAAGGGTCTGCCTCTTGACCTGCAGCCCGTTGTTGATGGTCGCCCGATCCCCCTGTACAACCTGTTCCAAATGGTATTCAACAAACTTGGCGGATATCGCAACACCACGCAGTCGAATAGCTGGATGCAAGTCTCTCAGTTTATGGGTTTTGCGCCTCACCAGATTTCTTCAGCAGCGCAAGTGCTCAAGGGCGTGTATGAGCGGAACCTGCTCAAATATGAGGAACTGTGGGCCACCCAGCAGAAGATGCGTTTACAACAGCAGGGGACAATCGCGAATGCTCAGGGCATGCAGCAGGGCACGCCGACCAAGGCGATGCAGCCTGGACAAATGCCACATCAGATGATGCAACCTGGGCAACAGGTGCCACTCCAGGGTCAGATGCAGTCTCCTGTCAAGCCACCCGGGCCGCCGCAGCCAGCTGTCAATGGCTTCCCCGCCGTGCAGCCTCCCCATGCCCAGCAGCCGATTCTCTCTAGCCAAGGGCACTCTCGTAACAGCTTGTCGAGGAGCGTACAGGCCACACCGACAGTTGACGAGTTTCCCCTCCCTTCGCCGGCTCCGAGCAAGGCAGGAACAGTATCAGTCCCCGGGTCTGCTCACCCGGAGAGCCAAGGAATGGCAGATGACGCTGGGAGTGCGTTAAAGTTCCCGGCCCCATTCTCGACAAATCCGGATGAATACATGCCTTGCTCGCGGGGGGTCACAACTTTCGGTGGGCTCGATGTGGGCGCGCTGTGGAAAGTTGGTGACGAGCTTCAAAGGGCCAAAATCGATGTCCCACTGCCAATCGATTTTGGGAATGTCGACATCCACGCGCTTACTAAGAGCCTCCAAAGCGGCATCCACGGGGAGGTTCGGCTGGCCCTCGATACACTGGCGTCCTTGACGTCCAGCGATTACCATTTCGTCAGCCCCACGCAGCCCATCCCTATCCCACAGATCGATCTTAGGCATTGCGATGAACTGGTTGATGCGCTGGTCGAATGCGCCGAGGATCAAATTGACCTGTTGGTGGAGAATTCCGAGGAAGCGTCCAACGAGATCACGATTTCCCCGTACGAGGAGGTCGTGCGCGCCTGCCGGCTTGACCGGTTCGGCTTGCGCAGTGTAACGCTCTTTGGCTCTCAGGCGTACGAACTCGACCGCGCAGTGGATCGACTGATTTGCATTACGACCATTCTGCGAAATCTTTCCTGGCGGGAAGAAAACCACGCGTGTCTTGCAGATGACGCAGTCGTCAAATTTGTCTGTGTCTTGATTAGATATCTGGGCACGCGAGAGATGCTCCTGCGCACCAATTTCAACACGCTGGACTTGATGAAGGATTTGGTGACATTGCTATCGAACGTCGCGAGTTCGGTGGAAATACCGGGGCGAGAGCAGGCTTTTTGTTTACTACAGTTCTTACTCGCCTTTGCTCCGGCGCCAGGCCCGACGTTGTCCGAAGACAAGCTCTTCTTTGCCCCTTACGATCCGGCTTTGCACCCATACCTCCCCCATGCGGTCGACTCTCTCGCCAAACTTCTGGCACGGGATGAGCCGAACAGGACACATTACATGAACATCTTCGCTGCCGAGGCGGCGGTCAACTCGTCGCCGCCGTGCGAACTCCTCACTCGCGCTTTTGGCCTCGCGATAGCTCCTATCCCGGACCATCTGCGAGAACATCGCGCCGTCAACCTTCCGTCCTTGGTCGAGGCACGCAAGCCACTCCTGATGCAGGGCCTCCTGTCTGCCGACATCATGGCCGGCTTGGCCCCCGGATTTGAGAGCGGCGTTGCACGGACGTGGCTCGCGTCCGGCAATGGGTTTGCTCAGAACTTATTTGTTCTCGCGCGCCAGCTTAGCACGCAGTACGAAGGACCCCCTGCCAGGGCGGGAGGCGCCCAGCCAAGGGGCCAGCCAAAGCGGGATCAGGATCTCGTCTACATTATCGGACTGGCGGTCAGCATTCTCAAGCGGCTCACCAAACGGGCGCTGGATCCCAATGACCCCGCTGGAGAGGGCAGCATTCCGCCAGCGGTTCTGCCTGCCAAGGAAGGCGTGCTTACTGTCCTGCAAATGCAGGCGCAGGAGTGGGCAAAGGAGGGGATATTGGCGAACTTGGTGGAGTATGCAAGTATGGCAGAGAAAAGCCTCCGCCAGCGGCGATGAGGGATAGGGGGGGTAGGGTACGGACTGGCGTTGGGGCGTTGGGGCGTTGGGTAGCAAGCGAAACTCGTCTCCGCGTAGACTAGCCGGCTGGCGCCTGTGCTTTTATCGAGGTAGGTCTTGGGTGGGCGGCGAAGTCTCCGTCTGGTGCCGCCGCTGGTGTATGAGCTGTGTTTCGTTGGTGAAAGGGCGATGAGTTGGATGACGTAGAAAGGGAGTGCGGTGGCAGAGCAGTCTAGACAAGGGTGGACTCGCATTATTGCGCTGTGCTTATCATGTGGCAGTTTCATAGCATGTGATATATTGATGGATTAGTTCCGGTTTATACGTCCCATGTCGCCTCCCCGGCCTGGTTTTCCTCGTCCTGCGCGAACTGTTTGGTGGAAGGCAGTTTATACGGCTTGTATTTTGTACACACTCCAGAACCTCAGATGCCGAGGACTGGAGGCCTGGAAGTTTTGTCTCGTCCTCTTTCCACTTTCCCCTTCGTGCCCAGTACATGTAAATTTCATCGTACACATGCCACCCGCCGCGTGGCAGAGAAGCCCCCCAATGCTACCCGTCAGCCATCTTCATCCTCTTTTCTTACCGCCAGGGCACCCGCCGTGCCCCATCCATGCACCTTCCGCTGGGCCTCCTCAAAACCCCTGCTTCTCCAACCACCCCAACACTTCGCTCTTCCGATGACCCTATTGGAAATCGTCACGTTAGGATCTCGTCATTGCATGGCCGTAACAAAGCTACTCACTGGAACAATAACGTGGCCTGTCAGGTTATTGACCGTCACGCCCTTCTCCTCCACCCCGAGGTCCCGCGCGAGCGCCGCCCGGAAGCTGGTACGGTCACCCTCAACCTTCTTGATGCTCGTCAATTTCTTGTTGCCGCCGCGCTTTGCGAGGTGATACACAGCGAGCTGGTTAGAAGGCGTGCGGAAGACGTGGTACGGAAGCGCTTCCGGTCGTTGTCGGGCTTTGCGGGCGCGTTCTTTGGCCTGTGTGCGGAGCTGGTAGAAGGAGGCGGAGCGTGCTTTGGTGAGCTGCGTTGGGGAGAGAACGGTTTTCGCCAAGTTTGAGGCATCGATTGCCTCGGGCGTTTGTGTAGAAGAGGTCGCCGGGGAAAGGGTCGGCTCGGTCGAGGGTGTCGAAGACAAGGGGTCAGAGGCTGTTGATGATGGCGTCGTTGCCATGCATCTCCTGGCGAGGATTAGTGGCGGCGAGGACTGGGGGCCCAGCAGCCGCGATGGCGCGGTGAAGGGCCGTAGCAAGGTAGCCGGACGCAACATTGTGTGATTGTGGAGGTGCGAAGTCCCGGCTGACTGACTGGCTTGCAGTTGTCGCGCGACTTCGCGATTCTTGAGCAATCCTCGACTCAGGAACCTGCGCTTTCCGGATCCGGCGTCGGGCTGCGAAAATTGCCGGATTGCGGCAGAACGATTTGCCGGCGCCTGCCGCCCAAAAGGTGGGGCTGACTCGTTTGCAATATGTGGGGCAGCCGACGGCAACCACGCCCACAGCTGGATTGGATCATCATTGCCAAATTTCGACCCCACCAAAAGTCAAGATACCGTCAAACACTGAAAATTGACCGCCCACGCTGCTTTCGCCGTTTTCAGTCCTCCGTTACATTCCCATTCGATTTCTACACTTCACTCTTGCCTACATACCAGGCGACCTCCCGATAATCAGTTTCTAAGACCGACTTTCTTTGAAGCATCAACCCATCGAGTAGCGATCACAAAGGCGCAACCATGGCTTCCGCACCGCCTACGAACGGCGACAATGCTGTGTCCGAGTACGACCTGATGCTCAAGCTCGCCCCGCACCTCGACCGACATCTGATCTTTCCTCTGCTCGAGTTCAGCGCCGGTCAACTTGTAGACGAGGAGAGCGGCGAAGTCAAGGATGAGGCCAAGGCGCGCGAGATCACACAAGCCAAATACTCGCTGCTCAAAACGTCCAACATGACTGACTACGTCGCCAACCTCTACTGCGAACTCGAGGGGCTCAAGGAGGCCCCCGCTGAGTTTGCCGACAAGAAGCAGAAGGTGTTCAGCCAGCTGCAGAAGTACGAACAGGAGACAAGCAAGATCATCAAGCTCTTGGAGAAGGACGAAGTGGTCAATAACCTTAGAAGCGATAAGGTGGCCAACTTGGAGTTTCTGAAGCGAGAACACGATGTAAGTCCCTCCGGGCCCGTGCACCTGCTCCCAAGTTCTGCCGCCTCATACAGGGTCCTGACGGTTGAGCCGTGGTAGGTCACAATCGAGATGGTAAACGCGCTCTTTGACCTCGGCAACCTGCAATACAGCTGCGGCAACTACGGCGACGCTTCTGAGATGCTCTACCGGTTCCGTGTCCTTTCGACCGACAACGACAAGGTGTCGTATGCGACATGGGGTAGACTCGCATGCGAGATTCTCACCATGAACTGGGAGTCCGCCATGGAGGAGCTTCAAAAGGTGCGCGAGTCCATCGACTCGAAGCTGTCTCAAAACCCGCTGGCGCAGCTGCAACATCGGACGGCCCTCATTCACTGGGTTCTGTTCCCCCTCTTCAACTTTGAGAAGGCGCGGGAACCGATTCTCGAACTCTTCTTCAATGCCGGCTACATCAACACGATCCAGGCCAACTGCGCATGGATCCTGCGCTATCTCGCTGTGGCCGTGATCACGAACCGCAGCCGCGCCAAGAATCCCGGTATCCACCAGAAGCAGATGAAGGACATCGTCCGCATCGTAAAGCAGGAGGCGTACGAGTACCAGGACCCCGTCACCCGCTTTGTGCACGCCTTGTTTATCGACTTTGACTTTGAGGAGGCACAACGGCAGCTGGTGCTGGCCGAGGAAGTGTTGCGCGGCGACTTCTTTTTGCTCGCCCACGCCGACGATTTTGTCGAATCGGCAAGACACTTGATCTTCGAGAGCTATTGCAAGATACACGCTCGCATTTCACTGAAGGATCTCAGCGCTCGTCTGGGCTTGAACGCGGATGCGGCCGAGAAATGGATCGTCAATCTTATTCGCGACACCAGGCTTGACGCCAAGATCGATTACAAGGAGGGCACAGTAGTCATGAACCACCCACCAAGCTCGGTGTACCAGCAGGTCATCGAGAAAACCAAGGGCGGGTTCTTCCGGACCCAAGTGCTGAGCGCGGCGGTCGCCAAATAGGGAAAGCAAAGCTTAGGGCAAGGGGTGTTTAAGGAGGAGCAACCAGATCTCGAATAGTCGGTTGAGGAAGGGCATGGTGCACTACGCCTGGCGGGAAGGGTTGGCCGAAGTAGCCGGAACCAAGCCCGGCACTACCGACTCATAAGGTTGGCCAGAGACATGACCCCAGGGAGTTGATTTCCCGGCCGGCTCGCGCGGTTCGTTGGAGAGCGTCCGAGGTTGGGGCTTGACAGCGGGTGGTAGATGGGTGGTAGATATTGTGCGAATGAATGCTGGTGGCCACACCATGATGTCGCGGCGGTGGATCAGCAGCGATGTATTTTATACCTCGGCGGTCCTATGACAACGGTTATGGCTAACGGCGCAATGCATCGAATTCAGGTCACGAACATGTCCCTGCCACCCCCTGATACTCGGGTTCCATGCTTCTGCTACCATGACTGTCTCGAATGGTATTGCACTGCCTTTGCGTTGGTTACACATCGCGACTCAACGCCCTTTCATCAAGAAGTCTATGGAGTCGTGGCGGGTAATCAAGCTGGGAGCACCAATTTAGAAGCCCTCCATGTTCCCGCGACTCAAATACAATCTATCGAGCCAAACCGGGTAATATATGACCGTTGGAATTGCAGCATCTGGGGCCGATCCTGATAGATATATATCGCTGATCGGTAGTATCCTGCTGAGGAACCTTCGCTAATCTTCATGTGCGGGAAGTCTTCAAAAGGCCGTTGGCCTGCCTCCGCTGGACCAACCCAATCTTCTAGACACAAAAACAAACCAAGCCAGCCAGGCATTGCTTCCAAGCTGGGCATTTCTTCTATTTCCGTGCCTTTCCTTTCTGAAGTTCGCTGGGTGTCGCCGGACGTCGTCGCCTGGCTGCCAGTCAGGGTGTCCGGGCATCAGAGTACAGAGAAAAGAGGTGAACCTTTGATCTGGGTAATGACCTTTACACTGGTACCAACAGATTCCCTCTCCAGAACTAAACATTTTCCACACACTGGCGTTAACCAAGCCTTAGGTTCATACACAGCATCTGCCTTTCCTCTTCTCAAAATTGGCATGGAGCAGGACGCACAGCCTACTGCTGCTGAATGTGTGGAGTGTATGTGGCTGGGGCCAAACTTCGGCCGCTAGAGGCGGAAATACTGAATGCGGGAGATACCATCCAAGGTTCTGCAACGGGACCTCCAGTTGCAGCAGAAGTGTGACGATGCAGCAATTAAGAAGAACCAACCCTAGGAGCACAGGAGAGAAGGAATCTTTTTTTTAATGTACATTAAGTGGCTTGCGGAGGATGACATTTGGAGCCTCGATAGGAAGGCTGCCTGCAACCGCCCGGACAATGACATACGGACCAGCTTGTTAGCCACGACGCCGAATGCCGAGCGCTATCTTCAAAACAGTATGTGGTTCCACAAAGCGGAACAAGAAGGAAAGAAAAGGAAGACACGATGAGGCTGATGGAACAACCAGGTTTTGGCGAGCTATGTGAGCTAAGTAACTTATGGTTTTCTATGTATTGACGCTGATGATGGGAGGTTGCATAGCGTTAATGGTTGATAGCTACCCTGCACTGGCTGGAAAACCACACTGGCGATGATACTTAGCAATTTCTTGATATGGGGTCACGTTGAAGAACATCGGTTTCTACAGCATCATGACCAACACCAACCCGCCAAACAATGCCCGTCATCGCTCGTGAATGCCAAGCCACGCCCTCCCCTTCAACTCGTCAATCACACTGTCCCGCAGCCACCAAGACCCCTTCGCCGCCTCGACATCCTCGGCATTCTTCTCCTGCCCATCACTGCCCCCAACTTCATGATGCGCTACTCCCAAAGAGACCTTCTTCTTTCCCCTCCCCAGCGCAGTCCTCCTTCCCCGTTCCTCCCCCCGTCTACCTTGGCCGCCCCCAACACCACGGCCTGCACCCTCACCCTTCTGTTTCACTTGCAGACGGCCCTCAGCACTTCCCTGGGCAAACACCTCCCTTCTCTCAGCCCACCCAAAAAGCAGCCTTAACCCCAGCAACCGATCCCTGGACCAGTACCCGCCGTTACCCAGCCCATGCTGCAATACCAGCCTCGCATCAACCGCCGTGCTCGCCCCTTCGCCCTCGCCCACGCCGCCGCCCGACCCAAACCGGTCAAGCACCACATCCCGCTCCGCGTGCGTGAGTCCCGCGAGCGAGCTCAGGTTTAGCATCCACTCGAGTGGTTGTTCCCGCCTGACAGTCTCCGTCTCGGCCAGCAGCAGCGGGCCACGGCCGCTGTTGCTGCTGCCGCCGCTCGCCAAAGCACGCAGCGTCGCGGGGAAGGTGTCCTCGTCAGCAAGCCGGCGGCGGAGGTAGACGGTCTGGTTGGTGCGGAAGTCATCCTTCAATTGCGGGGACTGGCCAAAGTCGATTCTAAGATCCCAGTAGCCGAGGGCCTTTGCGTCCGTTTGGACGCGGAGGATGTCATCTAGCGGTGGCAACAGGCACGGGGTTTGTCGGCGGAGCACGATGGCGTTCGGTTCGTTCGGGTCGGAGCCTGTTTGGGACGCAGCTGCGACGGCGGATGGCGAGCCGGGTTTGAGGCGGATTAGGATCGGGGTATTGAGGGCTTCGCTAGTGATGAGGTCTTTGGTTACGAGGCAGCGAGGCTCGGTAGCGAGGACCCAGAAGTGCCGGAAGGCTTGTAAGTGAGAGCGGTTGTCTTGGACGTTGGCTGGGAATATGGGGTAGAAGGCTATGAGAAGCGCCGCAACGGCGAGGTCACTCGTGCCAAATGTTGCCGTTCCTGACCCGAGGAACAGCGCGCCGATGGCGAGGTGCGCAGCGAGATGGCTGCCGTAGGATGTTGTTGTGTCGTCTCTGCCGTGGAGAGCGCGGAGTCGGCGGAGCACGATAATGTCTCCCGTTCCGGCCATCACCGTAGCCGAGGAGAGGGCCACCAAGTCCATACACATGCATGCATTGTTCCGGGCTAACTCGCTGTCGTAGTTGCTCACTGCAATCCGGACGATGCGGATGAACTGATCGAGATAGTGCACGAGCAGATCTCGTACCTTCACGTTGGCCGATCCAGCGAAGCGCAAGCCGAGCGCAAAGCAAAGGCCAGCAAGAATCGAGAAGAAAGGGAGATCTTGACTCTGCAACGTAGACAGGTCCGTAAGTTGGTACCGCGGCCTGTATTCCGAAGGAAGCCCATTTTTGATCCACTCAAACGTCGGGTCCATCTCGTTCCAGAGGATGAGGTTCTTTGCAACCGTCCTCAACAGTAGAATGTCCGGCCGAACGTAATCAAACTGTAAAAGCGTGCCTGGAACATCAATCTTGCGTGCCACAACCTGGTCCTCTGACTTCATGTAAATAAGAGCAATGGCCATCACAGCGCCAGCGGCTGACCAGTCGAGGACATGAACAAGCTCCATCCTCTTTGTTGCCGTGGCCATGGTCAGCAACTTCTCTGTCAACTGCATATCCCTCAGGCCCCTGAGGTCGCCCCCCTTGCCAAGATTGATGAAACCTAGCGCGAAGCCTGCTGCAAGGCGGTAACTCTCGTCTCGAACAGATCCCTCCTCTTCCGTATCGCCGCCGACATGCTCAATTTCCGAGAGCATGATCTCACTCATCCGCCGGTGTTGGCTGTTGCAGTAAACTAGCCCGATACCCATCACGCCGGTGGTTTGCGTAGCCGTCGAGAGGTTGAGATCCGCAGCCCCGCGTGGCAGCATCCGAGTGATGTGGACAGACAGAAGGCGCGTCATAAGCGCGTCCATGGTCCCAATGTAAGACGCTGCTAAGCCGAGTAGAAGGCCGATGGTAGTCATGTTGTGCTTAGGAGTCAGGTACTTAAATGCCACCCATCTAGCAACAGACTTGAGATGGCCATTTAACCCAAGTGCCAATAGGAAGCCGGCATGACGGTTGCTTAGGTCTTGCCCGGGCTTGTTGTACAAGATCCAGGAGGTGTCAATCCCCTTGGCCTGAGGCGATATGGCAAGTCCGCCAGCAACGCCCTGGTGGAAGAATGCCCAGTTGATCTTTTCTTCGGCAAACATGGCCTTGTCGACGCTCACTGTGTTGTTGACTGGCTTGACTATGCAAGCTAAGTGGAACCCACCGATTTGGTATTTCTGGGTAAGTATCGGGTACCGGAGAGCAAAGAACAAAAGGCCTCGTCCCGCCGGGATGGCCAGCGTGCTGGTCGCTACGGTCGTGACCAGTTCTTTCTGCTTCTCTAGATACTCGGCCTCGTTCCATTCATGTTTCGGCTCCAGTCGTACAACGCGCGGTTTGGAAGTCGATAGCAGCCTCTGTGCCTCGTTCAGTCTCCTATCCTCTCTGAACAAAGAATGCACAACGGCCTGGCGCTCTGCTGCACCCGTGTCCTCCACGTGGTTGTTAAACCCATCAGGATTTTGGCACAGTATGCGGAAATCCCACTTTGCATCGTGCGAAGGCGCCTGGGAACGAATTAGCGGGTATTTTGAACCCAGAAACTTTCTTAGACCTACATTTATGCCAGAACCAAGAACTCGCCGAGTCTTGGCTGGTTGCAGCACGCCGCTCATGTCGGTGCGGCTGACGAGCTCAAGCAGCTCCTTTGGCCAATACGGCGGAGGGTTTGGCTGACAGATTGAGATCATGTCCTGTAGCGGCGTGAGAATCGATTCCGGCAGTGCCTCGAGGACCTGAGGGCTAAAGCCACACTCGTGCATGGTCACAACCGCTTCGAAACGGTGCGTCGATGCACCGAGGCGCGTAAAAAGCCTCTCAAACATAAGCGTGTGAGGGGTAAGGCTTGCCCACAGATCGTTCCTCAGCCTCCTGCCGAGATTATCGCGGCTCGTATTGGCGTAGAGGTCCGATAACGTGGGGTACTCGGTGCCATGGCCTGTTGCGAGGTGGGCCTGAATCCAGGTCAGGATGCAGTAGTCAGATGGAGGTTCGGCCAGGTCGGTGACAACGAACGGGACTATGTACTTTTAGCATATCAACAAACGGCTGAAGATCCATAGGACTTACCTAACTCAGGCGTGGAGGCGGGCTCAGCCTGCGCGCCCAACGAATAGACGGCCTCATACCGGCGCCATCCGAGCCATCTTGCAAGTTGGTGCAGGAGGGCCTTCAAGTCAGTTTGACCAGGTGACGAGATCTCCGAAGAAAGGGTGTTGAGTTTGTATTCCTCGACCAAGAGGTGAAGAGCGAGCACCATACTCCAGGCTGCCATGTTACGCGGCTCGCCGGTCCTGTTTAAGGCCGTAGGGAGGTATCCTTCGAAGCCTAACGCTGATAGTCCGCTAGACGAAGCCATCCATCTCTTCGCGAGTGTTATGTGAAACGGGATGAAGCTACCCGATGACAGTGACTCCACGTTGGCAGTATTGTGAACATCGGACTGGCATTCGAGCAGCCATTGCCACGCTTTGTTACGCATCCACGGCGGATATGTCGAAGAATTGGGCGCCTCACGCAACTGCATCGCTTCCCATTTATTCTTCGCTGCCGGCTTCACCACCTCATTGCCAAGTGTCCGCAGCGAGGTTTCGCTGTTGTGTCCCAAGGCTAGAAAGCTTGATAAGAGGAGAATCACTGCGGCGGACCACTCCAAGTCCGAAAGGGGGTGCTGGAGCCCTTGACGTTTCGCATCCTGGAGCCATTGCATAACATGCCACCACCCTGCCACAATTTTATCAGCGTATGAGGCGTGTAGGACACTTCGGCAAACATCGAGAACCTTGCGCACGTGAGATGATAAAGGCTGCAGCTGGATTCTGATGCGGTGATATCTGCCGTCCTTGTCTCGGAGATCAACAGCACCGCGCGAATTGGGGTGGCAGATGGCGTCGATTTGACTTCCAGTCACATTGACGCCAAGGGAACGATTCTCGTGGCCTGATCCGCCAACTCTGTGGCTGCCAGAGGACTCGAGACTACTGACGTTGTTCACGGATAACAAAGGCAGAGTGACGGTAGTAACCTTCCCCCATGGTGACTGCAGGCTAAGCTCTCTGCCGCCGTTCCTATCCTCGGAGAGAATCATGATGGATTCGTTTCCATCCGAGATCTTGCACGAGTCAATCACGCTCTGAACTCTCCTAGGTTCGCCAGGGATGATGTTGAAGTCGCCCAACTTTGGGGGTTGTTTAGTTTTGCTCTTTGGTGGTGTGTGGTCTTCAAGCCGCTCGATGTGGAGGGTGACGAGCTGGAGCCTTTTATCGACCGGATCCTGAATAGCCACTAAGAGGAGCGGTAGGCCTCGGTCATCGGTCGCGGTGGCGGGCCCGGCTAGAATGAACACTTTGGCCTGCGTCCTAGCGGGCTTGCTGGATAGCGAGTACCGCACGTTTGCGTTGTCCATGCTAACGCTCTGAATCTTAGTGAATTGCATTTCGTGTACGAGGCCATCGAAATCATGGTCGTCCAGGTCCATGTTGTGAAACCCTTCAAAATCACCGCCGGCGCGCAGCTCTTCAAGCAAATTGTCAACCGGAGGATCGGGCAGGTGGTTAATGCGGTTGTAGTTGAACGTTGCGCCAAAACTTGGCCCGCCGTAGCCGCTACTCAAACGTAACCGCTGACTACCATGCGACTCGATACGCCTGGCCCCGTGGCCACCGTGCATTGACGGCTCAGTAAACGTTGCTCTATCCTGCGAAGCAGACAAGTCGGCTCTAGCCAGCAAAGAGCTCACTCGCCGGGACTGCCTGCGCGTGGCATCGTTGCCCTTCCCAACATCCACCAGAGAGCTCAAGGCATTCTCTAGAGTTTTGTCTTTGTCCTCCGTCTTGGTGCTCTTCCTTGTTTTCTTGCCGGGAAGGGGTGCGCCGAAACTTTCTCGTGTGGATGGATGAATTGGGGTCGCCGCGCCGCTTGCCAACCCCGGGGCCATGGAGCTTCGCCGTCGGGATGGCGCGGTCTTTCTCTTCTTCTTCTGCGGGCCCAGGAAGGGGTCTTCGTTTTCCAAGTAAGTCAAACGCCAGATGGTGTACATGTTCGTTTCCCGGTTGACGGTGACTGCGAGAGTGAGTTCGGCTGAGCTTCCTGCCGAGATGCCAGGGATTTGAACAGCTTGGACGTAAAGGATCTCCTCAGCGCGACCCATGAAGACAGGCCCAGGCGAGCCTTTTCGGGTTTTCCTCATGTCCGGTACTTCTGGGTGCGTTACCACCAAGCCAATCTCCAGCAGTGGGTCCGTCAAGCAGACGAGGCGTGGCCAGTGGCTTTCGCTTGTCTCCATCGGCTGGTGCCACATGTTCTCCAGTGTCAAGCTGAGCCGCAGTGGTAGGACTTTGGGATTCCCCAAGCCTTCGGTCGAGAACTCGGTAAGGCTGTGGCCATGGCTGCGACGCGGGGCGGGGGGCGGTTGCGAAGACACGAATGAGGCGGGCGGCACCTTTGGTAACCGTAGCGAAACCGATGTTCCGTCAACCCGTAGTTTGCGTTGTATGATGACACCGCGCGGGCCAGCGCAGGCCGACTCCACCTCGAAGGGCATGTGGACGACATGGCTTGTACCCGAGAGGAAGTAGATGTGCGCTTGAGACTTGAGGAAGACGACGAGAGCCCGTGACAGGGCTGGCTTCTCGAGGGGCTTTTTCGCAGGACCGTCGGTTCGTCGGGTAACTTCTGGGCTGTCTGAAGAGACAGGGAAGTAGGCAAGGAGGGCTTGCGTGACGGTTTCCTTTTCGGCGTCGAATCTGAAGCTTTTTCGAAAGATGCCTCCACGAGACCAGATGACGCAGTTTTCAGTGGTGAGTAGCTCGTCTTCGCATTCTCGGTCCTCTTCTTGACTGACGATGACATCCCAGGTGTACGCAGACGGGGGCAGATTTGGCAGCAAGGTTCGTTCTTCAACCGCATGGCGCAGTCCGATGGGTTGATGCAACCCCAGTGAGGTGACCGAGGCCATGGCCACACCAAGTTGTTTGTTGATGTGCAGCCCCCACGCAGATTACACCAAAAACCGGAAAAGTGGTGTTGAGGGACAATCGATCGGGGCCATTGTCGGTCGGAAAGTGGTCGAGAAGCAGCTGGGAAGTCGGCACGCCGCTGGGAAGGGAGGTGCTTTGGCTGCCCGCCTAAACCAGTCGATTTTGGCCGCAGTTTTGGGGTTCCTTCAGTGGGATGCACCTTGATGGTGGAAAGCGCGTGTTTGGGCGCGACGGACTCGGCGAGGCTGCTGCCCCACGAATTGAGGGGCATACTCTCATTGGCCCGGACTCGTGCCACCCCCTGCGGTGGTTGGGTGCTGGGCTCCCAAGCTCTGACGTAGCGCTTGGCCTTGCGCCCAAAGCTCCCTCAGCCGTAACCTACAGCGCCTACTCTCCGTCCTGCAACCTGCCTAGGCAAGGTCCTTTGCGCAACCTACCACGCCGAAACGCCATGAAGGTGCCTTTACCGTCCGACTCAACATGACCGACAGTTCGCCACAGCCCGGCGACAACGATGCACACGATGAGACGTCACAATCGAAGCAGAGCACCGAGTCCGCACCCGATCGTGGCGTAGGCGCGACGACTGCAGCAGGCACGCCCAGCCATGCCCGCACCTCCTCTGGAGGCGATGGTAGTACTGGAGATGCCTCGAGGCCTAGCTTTGAGCAGCAGCCTAGTGAGGGCGAGGATGGCAGCGATAATGAAGAAGACGAGGACGCCGATGATAACGAGGACGACGATGAGGAAGGCGACGAGGAAGACGAAGAGCCAAAGCTCAAGTACGCGCGCCTCACGCAGCATCTCGGACCCGTCTACCGTAACGGTGATGCCACGAGCGCATTTCTTGTGGCCGGAGACAAGATGGTCTGGATGCCCCCAATCGCCCTGCACTGTCGTAGTCATCGCAGCTACTAACTCCAGCCTGTAGATCGTCGGAACCCATAACGGCAACATCGTCAGTTGCCCTATGCTTCTCCCTCTCTTGTGTCTCATCCCGGACTGACTCTTCTCGCGTATAGCACGTTGTTCAATTACCTGCTTTCCAATCCCTCCGCGTTTACCATGCCCACTCCGCCTCCGTGACCGCCGTCTCGATCTCCCCTTTCCCTCCTCCGCTTCCGAGTATCAAAACAGAGGCCGCTCACAGATCAGTCCCTGGCAGCCCCCTACGCCCAGCCACAGGCATTCCTGAGAGCCATACCTCACCGGCGGCCGCCTCGAGGAGGCAAAAAGAACTGCCCACTGTGCCGAATACACCCTCTAACAACATCTATGTCGCAACATCGTCCATGGATGGCAACATTTGCATTCAGTCATTAGTTGACCCCAAGGATGTGCAGCTGCGAAACTTTGCACGCCCTGTGCAGGCGGTCGCTCTCTCGCCCGAGTATAAGAATGATAGGATGTATTTGTCTGGTGGGCTGGCGGGCCAACTCATTTTGACCGTCGGGGCGCCAACTGGGAGGAGCACGGCGATGACAGTGGGTGCCACAGCGCAGGCTGCAGGCTGGCTGGGGAGCATGGTCGGGGCCGGCAGCGGCAAGGACACCGTCCTACACTCGGGTGAGGGGACTATCAACATGATCAAATGGTCCCTATCCGGTCGATACGTCGCATGGCTAAACGAACATGGCATTAAGATCATGCGTACGAAGCTGCACCTCGAGCACTCGGATGCTGACGATGCCTGGAAGCGCATTGGGCACATCGACCGACCCCAGACAGACGAGTGGGAAACCATGGCCGGCGTGTGGAAGGGCAGGGTCGAGTGGATTGATGAGCAGGCACTCGAGTTTGACGAGACCACTCCAGATTACCATCAGGCCGTTCTCTCGCCGGCAGCAGAGAGTCTGAAACAACAGCAACTCAGGGACAGCAAGAAGATTGAGCGGCTGCTTGTGGGATGGGGAGGGACTATTTGGATCATTCACGTCCACCCCAGCGGCGTTGGTACGGGCAAAAATGTTGGGGAGAGGTCCGCTGGGCGGGCAGAGATTGTAAAGATGTGAGTAAATGCTGAATGTTTTGTTTGTCATGACTTTTGCTGACCCCTACAGACTTCGCATGGATTGCATCATTTCCGGCATCTCGTTATATACCCAGAACCTCTTGTTGGTTCTTGCTTACTGCTTACCTGAACAGGAGGAGGAGGACTGCGAAAACAATCGGGATTCTCGAGGTCATAGACACACATTATCTCACGACTCGACTGAGAGTAGGCCTTCCGGTGGCATCCCGCGCAAACAAGACAATCAACCCCCTGAGCTGCGGCTCATCGACCTGTCATCACAGGCTGAGGTGGACAAGGACGGACTCACCATCAGCCGCTTCGAGAGGTTATCATCTAACGACTATCACCTCGGCATCTTACCCGCCCAAAACGCCGCCGCCGCTGCATCATCGCGTGGTGCCTTGGAGACCCTCGCAGGACTTGGCACCGATGTGCTGAACGCTGCCCTAAACCCTCTGTCTCTGTTCAACTCCGCGGCGAGTGTCATGAGCAAGGGAAGCGATGGAGCCTCTGGAACTAACCTGCCCAGTCCAGGGACCCGAACCGGCCGCATCTCGGTGCACCCCCATCTAGTCAAGCCGGGTGTCAAAATCTTCATCCACAGCCCATACGATTGCGTATTGGCGACACGGCGGGATCTGGGCGATCATTTGGCGTGGCTTATTGACCACCATCAGTACGAACAGGCATGGGAATTGGTAGATCGCCATCCCGAGGTCATGTCGGCAGCTTCCGATATCACCCCTACCTCGCCACAGAATACCCAAAACACAGACGACTTCTATGACGAAACAGCATCGGTGGCCGATGGTATACGGTCTTTTTATTCGTCCGCCGAGAAAGAAAAGCGGCGGATTGGGGAGCTTTGGATACAGGACATCATCGAGACTGGCGACTGGACGAGGGCAGGCCAGGTGTGTGGGAAGGTTCTTGGCACGCCTGACCGGTGGGAGAAATGGGTGTGGACATTTGCCGGCGCACACAAGTTTGATGAGATCGTGAACTACATACCCACGGAACGCACGCGGCCGCCGATGCCGGGGACTCTTTACGAAGTCATGCTCGGCCACTACCTCCAGGTTAGCAAGCCCCGGTTCCGCGAGTTGCTGGAGCGGTGGCCACCGGAACTGTACGATGTGAGCACGATCGCGACCGCACTAGAAGACCAGCTTAAATTCCGCGACGTGCGAGAAGACAGCGTTGAAGATGGCGAAGTCGGTAGAGACTGGCGGGTGGTGTTGGAGAGCCTAGCCAAGCTACACGAGGCAAACGGCAGAAACAGGGAAGCCCTCAGGTGCCATATCAAACTCCAAGATGCTGACTCGGCGATGCGGTTGATCAAACAAGGCCATCTCGCCGACGCGGTGGCTGACGACATCCCGAGCTTCATCGGCCTGCGGGTGCCTCAGGACCGTGCCGGCAAGATGAGTCGTGCAGAGTTGGAGGAGGCCACAGCGGAGGCCATCACTCTTCTGGTCGACGAGGCGCAGCACGGTCTGGTGAAGCCTGAAGTCGTCGTCAAGCAACTGCAGGAGAAGAAGTTGGACCTGTACACGTTCTTCTACCTCCGAGGCTTGTGGCGCGGAGAAGGGATACACGAGAACTCGGGCGAGTCGCGTGCTCGGTTGGTCACTGACAGCCAACATCTCGTCGACCGGTTCGCTGACCTCGCCGTGCATCTCTTTGCCGTTCACGAACAATCGCTACTCATGGACTTTCTCAAGACGTCAACCGCATACGCTTTCGAAAAGGTATTACTGATTCCCCAATCTCCCACCACCCATCTCCCTCCCCCCAGTTTGTTGACGCGTTTGCCTGCCAGGCGGCACAAGAATGCGAAACGCACAACTACATCCCCGAGCTTGTCTACCTTTACTCCAAGACTGGTCAGACAAAACGCGCCCTCTATCTCATCATCGACCGGCTCGCCGATGTTAGCCGCGCCATTGCATTTGCCAAAGACCAGGACGATCCGGACCTTTGGGAGGATTTGCTCACCTATAGCATGGACAAGCCACGCTTCATCCGGGCGCTCCTCGAAGAAGTTGGGACAGCAATCAACCCGATCACCCTCGTGCGCAGGATACCGGAGGGCCTAGAGATTGAGGGCCTACGTGAGGGGCTGAAGCATATCATGAAGGAGCATGAGATCCAATTCAGCATCTGTGAGGGGGTTGCCCGAGTTTTGAGAAGTGAAGTGGCGGCCGCACAGGGCCGGTTGAGAATGGGACAGCGGAAGGGGGTTAAGTTTGAGGTGGTTGTCAAGCACACCCCGCCCAAGGACGGCCAATCACTCCCGTCGCCAGCTGGAAACTTATCAACTCCTGCTGCCGCCGAAAAGGCGCATGCCAACGGGGAGCCTGCCGGGCCGACGCCGGCCAGCAAGAAGGCGAAGAAGTGGAAGCCCGGCGGCTGCGCCCAGTGTCTCGAGCCGTTTTCCGAGTTGGAGGCCGAGACGTTGGTGGGGTTCGCGTGCGGACATGTCTTTCATCTGACACACCTGCTGGCGGAACTACATCCCGGGGAGGAGCTGGACGATGTCGCCTTGAATAAGCTTGCTGAGGAACGAGTGTCGGCAGCGCACCTCATCGGGGCCAAGGTCACGCATGCCAGGCTGTTAAGGGATCGGATTGCCGGCGGGTGTCCGGTGTGTGTGAATAAGGGGGAGGAGGGACGGTAGACGCTTGGCTGGCTACGTTGGGTTCCATACCAGGCTGCCGCCCGGCGTATTGCATATATCGTTGGCCGGCGTGGGTGTAGATACCATCTCTGATCTGTTCATACCAATGTTTGCCTCCGCTGTCAGGAAACTCCCCGCCACCAGCGAGAAGACGCGTTCTGGCGACGTCCAACTTCAGCAACAACATCACCAAGGGCGTGTGGCTCAGTTGGTAGAGCGTTCGCTTAGCATGCCATCTAGGATGCGAAAGGTCCTGGGTTCGATTCCCAGCTCGTCCAAATAGAGTCCAGAAACACTATATGGTTCAATTTTTTTACCCTTTCCCTATCCACTTTTGTGTGCGGATTGTGCGGCTCTTTTGATATTCCTAACGACCGGGATCAGGGGCCACGGCGGATCTTGATTTGTAAGACGACTCGCTCTTCGGCCGGCTGCCGGCATTTGTGCCTGACGATCCACTGACTTTCAGTCCTCCGCGTCTGGCCAGTGGAAGGTTCGAGAAAGCGGGGAAAAGAGGGTTACAGTGGGCTGCTCCTTGCAGACAGTTCTGAAACGTCGATTCGTCGGACTGGATTCACGGGCGGCGATGTCTGCGAACCGCGCAGTCCCTGCGTGGTTTGCTGCTGGGATTGTTGTCTGGGGTGTCTCGCACTATGTACGCAGGAGTGACGACGTGACAACGTGTCCGGTGGAGTCCGAGATTGAGCTGATTTCATGGGAGAGAGGGGGGGGTCGAGCGATGCGATGGGCGGTGTTGCCAAGGGTGGTCGTTGCAGTTATAAAAGGGTAAGAAACCATCGATGTTGTCATTTTCTCAATAGAGCACGAAATATTCTCCCTCAGTCTCACTTGCACCCAGACACAGCTTCAGTCTCAACCTCTCAAACCCCTATAGAGCCATCCACCATGGCCCCTCTCGGCAGGATCTACACCTACCCCAACAACTACCGCGTCCAGCGGGTATGTTGCCCTTTCCACATACCCCATCCCCATGCAATACCAGTTTCCGTCCCACATAGAAGTCACATCTGACTTATTTCCCCAGGCACAAGCCATCGCGGCCATGAACAACCTCAGTCTTGAAGTCGTCCCAGATTTCGAAATGGGCGTGACCAATCGCACCCCCGAATTTCTGTCCAAGTTTCCCCTCGGCAAGGTCCCGGCCTTCGAGTCCACCGATGGCACCTTCTGCCTGACTGAGGCTCAAGCCATTGCGCGCTATGTAGCTGACAGCGGCCCCAAGGCCGGCCAACTTCTCGGTGAAGCCGGCGACGCCAAGACCCGCGCCCTCATCGAGCAGTGGTCATGCTTTGCCGATCAAGAGCTCGCCAGCAATATCACTCCCCCGCTGCTCATGTGTCTGGTCAAGATGCTTCCGTATGATGAGGCCAGGTATAACGAGGCCATTGCCGCGTTTGAGAGAGGCGCGAAGAGGGTGGAAGTGGAGCTTAAAGGCGGAAAGAAGTTTCTGGTGGGCGAGCAGCTAACGCTGGCGGATATCATGGTGGCGGGTGTGCTGCAGTTGGCGGGTAAGTTTGTAATGGATCAGCAGATGAGGGAGGAGTTGCCGATTGTGGAGGCCTATCTGAAGCGGATGATGGATGTGCCAGAGATGAAGGAGGCGTTTGGAGCCCTGGAGTTGTGCGAGACGAGGATTAGGGGCTAATTAATGAATGTTGGTGTACGCCCATGCTGGGAATTATTGCCAAGTTGGATATATTCGGATTTGGGTAATCACCTATCTATTTACTACTACCTAAAACCAGAAGCCGCTGACTATGGTCATCGTCAGATCAAGTGAGATATTTGGTCAATCTTTACTGGTGTTGAATTGATTGGGCTTGCATGGCCTCTCCGATTGTAGATGACGTTTAGTTCACCCGCCGCTATAGATGTATAAAGATACCTTTAGTAGAGTAAAACCCTACCGGTTTGTGGTTTGAAATACAAAGCACCGGCATGTCTCCAGTTGCTGGATCAGAAGCAAGAGGCTATGAATCAAGGTTTACAAACTCATGCAAGGGCTTATCGGGAGAGATCAGCTGCACATCGATCTAACATGTGTAGATGCACTTGTTAGCATTCTCGACGACTAACTCGCAGGTATAGGTGGTTAAAAATAAAATATATTCAAGGAGCATATTGCCATTCTGTCATGTTGCTTTGAATGAGAGACTGAGAGCTGTGTCCTGGGTATGGGCCACCACAGGGGCTTGCATATGTTCAAAGCAAAATCCTGCGCTGTCGGTTTACGTAGCTACGGCCTTGGTGGCTCATCTACTCACTCTCGTGCAGCAATACCTCAGTATTTTAGCTCATTCATGACATGACATACAAATCAATAGTTGAAGTTGCTCGTTTTCTTGGATTTCTTTTTCACTTGTCCTTCCCCTCGGTTCGTATGTACCAGCATGACTGGATTATAGTCGCGCCCCACAGTTCGCCTTCGCTTCATCCAAGTTCGACACTAGACGACTTTGTCTCTGTTTATGCAATGAGGCACGCCCTAGCACCAGCCCGTTCGCCGGTGGTTTGCTATCTAGTTCCCAACCGAGCACTGGAGGACCTTACATACCCCGCTTCTCTGGGAACTTCTGAAGCGTGATCGAAGATAGTGCAGAGCAAAAACGAAGCAGAAGAAGCCGAAATGGCCAAAATGGTATGCATTGACCAAAGACAAGACCTTGGCCCGTCTGGATCTAGGGGTATGAAGTGGTGAAGGTTGTCTTAGGGTTAAAGATAGTCCAGCGCTACTGGTCCAGTCCAGACTTGTTCTTGGTCCGGGAGAGTCCTGTGCAAGGAGGCTGTGTCCATGCCGGATTAGTGGCCGTATCTCCGAAACTCAAGGCTGACCGTGCCGTTGGGGTCCTTGTTTGTCAGACCGGGGCTAAAAGATTTGTAATACATCGCAACCTTTGGATTATGCTGGTTGGGAGATGTCAGCAAATGTCATGGTAATTACCCGTTTACGCTCTGAAAACTGCTTGAAAGGGGTTAAACCCGTCGAGTTCTTGGGCCAACAAAGTTCAACAACGCCGCCAACCTGCAGAAACGACAATGGAAGAGCAAGTATCGACACAAATAGGATAAACATAATAACCCGAGGCCGCGATAACTGATTTGTAAGGATGAAAATTGTACGATATAATGAGAGCTCGTTCTCTCAGTCTCTCGCCTTCGTAAACACGTCTGCCACTTACAGCCCTCTGCGTCTAAAAACAAGGCCCCTCTTACTCTAGAACTTTTTGATCATGGCCCTCAAGACGGTTGCGGTCGTTGGCGTAAGTTGCCGGTTAACCCCCCAGAGCTCTCAATGCTTCGTCCCAGACAAGGAATGACCATCAGTAGGCCTCGGGTGCGCTGGGCAAGCCCCTCGTCCAAGCGCTTCTCGGAGCTCGCTTCGTAGTCACAGCTATCACTCGGGAGTCTTCCAACGCGGTTTTCCCGGATGGTGTCAACGTCCGAAGAGCCAATCCTGCCTCAATCGAGTCCTTGACCAAGGCATTCTCAGGCCAAGACGTGGTAATCATGGCAATCACAACCTCCGAATCGGCGAATCAAAACCCCTACATCGACGCCGCGATTGCTGCTGGTGTGAAACGATTCATCCCCGCCGAATGGGGCCACAACACACGTCCTGGAAAACTCAGCAGTCCCCTCGCTGCCATGCTCAGCGGCAAGACCAACACGGTGGATTACTTGATTGAGCAGGCCAAGCGGAATCCCGGGTTTACCTGGACGGGGATTGCTACCAGCGCTTTTCTTGAGTGGGTATGTTCTTGTCCTTCGCTATAATACTCACCAATATCCGATGTAGGATAAAGTAAAACTAACCAAAACAGGGTTTCGACCACGGTATCTTTGGAATCAACCTTGCAGCCAGAAGAGCCATCGTCTTTGACTCAGGGAACGAGGGCGTGTCAGCCTCAAGCCTGACTTTCATTGGGCAGTCCGTCGTTGCTATCCTACAGCGCGAAGATCAGACTGCAAACCAGTACTATGATGTGGTGGAGCACACCGTCTCGCAGAACCGGTTGCTTGAATTGTTTGAGGAAGAAACAGGCGCCAAGTTTGAAATTACCCGTACGAGTTCGGAGGAGGTGACTAAAATCAGGGATGAGAAGCTGGCCAAGGGCGATACGACGGCTTTCTTGGATGCGCTGCAGGCTTACAACTTTGCTGATGGAGCTCGGAATGCGGTTAAGGAAGAGAATATGGCGAATGCGGAGCTGGGGTTGAAGGGGATGGATTTGAGGGGAATTGTGCGGGAGTACGTGAAGACAAGGAGTGTTTGATGTCGTTGTGGTGGACACACCCCCTTATAGTCAACGTGAAAGTTACCCTTCTGATCAGGAGATTTGACACACAAAATCACCGAGCTTTCAGCTTCTCAAACACCTTGCAGGCTTGCCATTCTCTTTCAACCAGCAGGAGGCACCGAGCATGCACTAGACAAACGGGTGACATTTCGCAAACTCGAGTAGGTGCCACTGCCCGGCACCAGTATTATCAAATCGAACCCTTCGAAAGTACAGCAGTTTGAGGATACGGCTCTGGCATTCCCTTTCTTCTTTGACATCAACTGAACTTATCTCTTTCCCTGCTCTACTTCTCTTCAAACCCCCTTTCCACTTGACTTGACATCGTATTCAATGTACCATCCAGTGAAACATAATAACCCTCCAGAAATAAAAACCACCAAGTATCTTGAACGAAGTTTTCTCCGAGCAAAACCAGAACAAATCTGACACACGCAAAATTTGAGGTGAGAAATGTCTGAACAAAACATTGAAAAATGAAAGGGGTATGTTTTTGTACTATTGGTCTTTTTTTGCTGACGGGCTGTTGGGCTTGAAGAAGGAAGAGGAGATACAGTCTTTTGCTCTCTTCTAACAGAAGCAGAAAAGCCGATCCGAGACGCCGCGGTCGCAGCAGCCGATGCTGCCGCACTCAGAGCTCAACGACCACCGGCCAAGGGAGTTGCAGACTTGAATGACATCCCGATCGCCGCGGTTGTAGCAACAGTATTGGCCCGGTCGGCACGGCAGCGCGCGGTCACACTCTCCCGGACCCTCCTGACGCTCTGCGAGCAGCTGCCCGGGGATGGTAGTGGCCGAGCCCAGGGAGACAGCGGCGAGGGCGAGCAGGGCAGAGAAACGCATTTTGAAGTTTTCTTGCGGTGAAGATGAGAATAGTGCTGAGAAGCTTTGTAGAGTGTGAAGTCTGACGGTACAATTTCTGCTGTGTAAGACTGCGTGATGTTGTGATGAGGTCTCTACGTGACGAGATGGGAAGACTGTGACCTCCCTTTTATACCTATCCCTTTCCCCCATGGCAGTCGCCCCACGCTGAAAAGCCGATGTTGCCGGCTTCTCAGTCTCAGAACTGGCTTCGTTGTCCACGGAAATGCTTGCTGCGCCAGAGGAACGCCGAACAAACCGCCGAATATGAGGGGCACATGAGATACGACGTTGACGAGCAAATATTCGGTACGCATGAAAATCCCACATTCATTGACTCCCAAGACACTCCGTCAATAACCTATGACGGAAATCTTTTGGTGATATTGGTAGCCCCATAATAAAGGGGGAAGGTATAGACAGTGTATGGTTGGCCTTTGCCGCACACGTACATGCCCATCTACGTAACCCATTCAAAGCTCGCCCTATTGAAACTCTAAGACGAGCGTTTTTTCCGGCCAATAAAGGGTGTCAGGTAATTGTGGCATGAAGATCAAATCCTTCGACAAAAACACAAGATCGACGCATATGCGCTTGAATCATAGTGTTGGATAATACCCCCTGTCGCATAGAATGGGAAAGCTAAACGTACACAGGAAGCCGCGGTCAAAGAGCATGGCCTCACGGGGTAATTTGGAGATGCGACAAAACAATCTTGAAAAGGAAGGTGTGGTTCCGGACATCATCCTTCGATGTCACTCCCTTCGGCGGCATAGGCTAGGTCAAACATAAACTCGCCATGTTCTCTACGAAATAGAATTCTATAAGATAAGACGATGCGGTTGGGGTAGACATTCGGCTGCAGCTGTGGGCTTAAGGTTGCCGGTATGACAAGGCGGACCTTGGTACGAAGCGACTGACGTTTGCTAGAATCAACATCTTACAGACTATGTAAAAGGAGTCTCACTGAGGTTTCTGATCGTCGCAGATCGTGGCTCGATAAGGAAACCAGAAGTCTAAAGTACCAATTACGTAACTGGTACTGTACACACCGCCCCTTAAATAGAGGAGAGGCGGCCATACCAAAGCTGTGATATAAGATACATCTACAAAACGAGGGCGGAGGTAGAGTACAACGATATGTTGGTAGTTGACTGGGGTCAGGGGCACAGAGCCTGCTGGAGACTTGCGGCCCCAGCGGTGGCTAGAACGGGATATGATATTCCACCGAAGTTCAAATGCGGGGGATGGGGGCCGTTGAAACCCTGAACGCTTACCGTGCCTTCTTCAACGTGGGTGGCATGAAGGCTGCTCCCTTTTATCATAACAGCCTTGACTGGTGAACGTTTAGCAACCATAGTCTATAGAGCGTTTTAACCCACCAGGCGTAGCTCTGACAACGCGATTCATGCTTTTACGCGGCGCATATCACACATCACACAGACGGACAGGCCTAGGTGTTCAGCGAGGCAGACTAGCTGATGGCCGAAGCCCAATGGTTGAACCGAGAGCGGGCTGCTGCGAGGAAGGCTGTTGACACTTGACAGACCCACAAGCACTACCAATGGATACGCCTGTGCGGAGCGATGAGACTTGTCAGAAGGAGTTATTTGAATTGAAACACACTGAACTGGGTGTTGAATCTTGATCGAGATAAACACCACGTGCGAAGAAACTCGAATTACATCCTGATCCCCGAGTTATTTTCTCAGACCAGTATTTGCATAGTGTTTGGGTGAATCTAACGCATAATTATTACATGATTTGAAAGTCGAGGTCTTCAGGCAATTCATTCAAAATGGATACAGATTAGGAGCCACGGCAAAACAGCATTCCCAAGAACAAGTACATACCCGCGGGTTAATACTAGTAGCTGCCGAGTTGCTCTAGGAACTGCTGTATATTGTAATGATGCGTGGTGTTACAATTCGATGCAAGTCTCAGAAGAATACCAAGTGAGATATATTTTTCCAATTCGGCCTCCTGAAAAATGCTAGCATCAGCTTGACGTTATGTCATTCGCCGCTTTGGGCGCCTGACCTGGTTGGCTTGTTGGGGTGAGAAGGGATCCGAGTCGCATTGATGTTTAATTGACCCGTCTTACTTTCTCAAACTCAGCACCCGGCTCGTGTTTTCCACAACCCTTCATCAACACTTCATTGATCGACAAAGCCACAAAAATCCATCTAAATCTTGGCTGACATATTTCTTGTCCTCGCCAGGGTGCCGGGCGGCACACCCTCCCTCGCTCCCCGGCCACCGGGGACGAGGTGTTTAAATGCCGCCACGATGCAACCTCACACAGGCGACGCTGTGTCGTATCCCGTTGCCGGTGGGGCTGTAGAATACTCCACCAAATCATAGCGGCCTTGAACCGGCGCTGGATTGGCGGCAGAGGTCAGCTGCTGCTTGTTCCCGCGCCACGCCACGGATGCCAAGCCTCGACTTCGTATTGCCTGCTGTAGTACAGTGACCGCCCAAAAGCAGCGTGACATCGCGTTGGCTCGATTAAGAGCCGGTGATGTTTGCATGGCCGTGGCATGACCAGGCTTACTCTGTACAGATGTCGGTTACTTGGTTCCGCCCGCTCAGCCGCACGGGCTTTGGACATAGCAGCGGCGAAGGAATGTCATGTTGTGTGAATGGATGGGTATAAAGCACCAGCCGACACCGGCCAACATGAGTTGAATCTAGGACCCGTCATTACCATCCCAGCCTCAGAGTACAACTCCCAATTGAAACTCAACACCACGACTTCCACCATGAAATACTCTAGCATCTTTGCAACGGTCTTTGGCTTGGTGGCCGGCGCCTCCGCCATGCCCGTCGAGGAGCGCGATGACGTCCAAACCGTTCACCTCACCTTCCACGGCGGCCCTGCCGAGTACTCCATGGCCATCCCCGCCGATGGTACCGTCTATCCAACCAGTAAGCCCAAGCCCCTCCAACCTCCACACCCTCATACCACCAGGTGCCAACTGACATGTACCACAGACAACAACATCGCAGTCAACATCATCGACGCGCCCGACTACAACGCCTACTACCAGTGCCAGTTCCACACCCAAGGCGAAGCCACCCTCGCCAGCAGCATTTCGTCGACCGGTGTCAACCAGATCTTGGTTGGCCCGCCCACGCCTATCACGGGTGTCAGCTGCCAAGGCATGTGCGTGCCGACGTATAGCGATTGCTACCGCAATGGGCAGTACGTTGGCCCCTGCTGCGCTGGGTACTGCGCTGCAAACAAGTGCAGGCCGTGGGTCAACCCTTTCTAAAGGGTGTCTTCGGGAAAGGGAGGATTTGATTGAACTTCAAGGGTATTGGCGGTGCGCATTGGTGATTTGTCCATTCTTGTCGACTTGGCGTTGGCTGGCTAGAGGAACTGGACCGGTATAGCACAAGACGGCACCGGTGTGTGTTGACTGGTATTTACCTACCGTGGTGAGATAATGATTACTACCACATAATGGCGATGCGCATAAAAATCTGATCCCTCATCAATCATGGTTCGCGGACCTTGCAGACATCGATCGGTTCCTGTCTCCTTTTGCCTGCTTGGTCTCGTGTGCTATACGCCAATCCTGACCTCAGCTGAACTTGCAGTGGGCGTGCGCCTCGTGTGTTGCAAGTTGATGTGTTAGTCTTCGGCCGTTCTTTCTTCCTCCCCTTCCCCGAGTCTGTCCTGCTCGTTCTCGCAAAAGCCATAACATCTGGCCACCGGCTCAAGGTTGCTTTCCGAGGCCAGCGGCAAAACTGGACTCGATTCCCCTCAATCTTGAGAGCGATCTCAACTAACGGGTGACACATATCGCTAGGGCCTTTGGGGCCACTCGCAGCAGGCTGAGGATGGGCAGTGGTTTGAGAAATGAAGACCTCTTGCCACTGAGCCAAGCTGCTTTATATGCGCAAAGAGCGACACCGTGAGTTAGGAGATCGCAGGGGACGTTTTATTTTCTGGAAATTAGCAGCAAAGAAAGACTAGGAGTTGCATTGTTTGGAGAGGACGACTGGCACTGCCGAGACTTTGCGCCAGACTTGGATTTCTGACCGACCGGGTTGTACGCCCCGCTGTTCCACTTGATTAGCTGTATGAATATTCGTACTCGATATTTAGATAAGGCTGCCAAGAAGAATATTTATGGATAAGGCTGCCAAGGTGAATGTTCATGGATATCCATGGATATCCACGAGAGCGACTTTGCGAGCCTCGCGTCGTCATCGTCACCAACGCCAATATTAAGATATGAGTTGCGCGACGCAGGGCCAAAAGTTCCTGCTGCCTTCGAGGTGCACGTAAGAAATACAACTCCGGCGACCGTCACGCACCTCACCAATTATTGGCGATTAAATCGCCCAATCCCACCCCGCCATGGCGCGCCTTGAAGACACGCGGTTCGATCCGTCCCGCCTCAACAAGGCAAGCGCTGCAGACTACTCGTCCTCCGAGTCCGACGCCGAAGAGGAAGACGAATATCTGATGCCGTCGCGCAATCCCCACGACAGTGAATTCGCCGATCACAACCCCCGCAAGCGACGTCGCACCGGGCGCGATGCGAAGGAGAGCGCCGCTCTAGGAATATTCGGCTCCGAAAGCGAGGACGAAGGCCCAAGCCGGAAATGGAAGCACAAAGACTTGCGAAACAAGGGAGTTAGCTTCGTCTCCTCTGCCACCGACAAACGAGACGCCGCTGAGGAGGAAGATGAGGATGACGAGGAGGATGACGAATATGATGATGCCAATCCGGGCGCCATGCCGGCTGCGGCGGAAGATGACGAAGATGAAGACGAAGACGAAGAGATGGGCGGCGTCGGCCTGGGATTCAAGGGCGCATCTGCCGCCGCGGGACAAGGCCTAGGGTGGACGCCACCAACCCAACAAGAGCTGCCCTCGAAACGCCCCATCCCACCCTCGAAGCCGTTCGTCAAGTCAAGGTTCGACAGTGCCAATCCTCTCGGCAATGGCTTCACTCCAATGTCAGCACGAGGGCCTACTCTACTCGTCGACGACGATGAGCCAGCCGCACCGCGCGCCGCGATGCCGAGCGCATTCAGCCAAACCAGAGGCGGTAAGACAAAGATCAACACGAACTCATTTGGCGCCCGCATGATGGCCAAGATGGGGTATGTCGAGGGCAAGGGTCTCGGAAAGGAGGGCCAAGGGCGGAACGTCATTATTGAAGCAAACCTACGGCCCCAAGGAGTGGGTCTCGGTGCCGTCAAAGAAAAGACGAAACAGGAAAGAGAAGAGGAGAAACGGCAGGCTCGGCTTCGTGGGGAGGAGGTCGTCGACTCAGAGGAGGAAGAGAAAAAGAAAAAGGCAGCTCGGAGGAAAAAGGCCCTCGGTGGCGGCGTCAGCAGCCGGCCTGGAAGCGGTGCCAGCACCCCGCGGCGTCAAAAGCCAAAATACCTGACCGTGGACGAGATCAAGAAGGCTGCTCCGGGGCTCAACATACCCGATGCGTTCACACCAATTCTAGACATGACAGGTCCGGGGAAGAAGATGCTCACGTCGTCGTCTGGTTTAATGACCCCAACAGCCGGGGCCGCGGCTGCAGAGTCCACCGAAGCTGCCGAAAACCGAAAGCTCGTTAGGCGTGCGCAGAATGATTTCATGTCGATTCTGGAGGAATGGCAGAGCCTGCAGGAACGCAAAGCCTATCTGGAACTGCAATTGAAGCAAGAGCAGCAGGAATTAGAGGAACTCTCGGCGAGCTTGCGTGGAAACGAATCCGTCACTGCGGCATGCGAGGCAGCATCCAAGCCGACCGAGAGCGGTGAGATCGACAGAAAAGCAGACTTGAGCTACAGGCTATGTCGGGTCATATCGGGGTTGGGAGATGCCAGCGCTTCACTCTCTGATTCCATGCTTCCCCAGATCAAGGAAGAGCTTGCGTCGCTCGCCGTGGCAGCAACTCACCCCCTGTTCAACCAATACCGTCAGCTCTGGGAACCTCTGCAGGAACCCAAGCCCGCCTTTGTCGAGGGGCTTGACTCCATCCGCACCTTACTCGGCCTCGGCCAGCAAACCAAAAAAACGTACCGCAAACCAACCGCTACCCCCTTCGAAACAATGATGTACGAACTCTGGCTTCGATCCATCAGAACTGCCGTCCGCGAGTGGAACGTTCGCGAACCCGACCAACTCATCGCCGTGCTCGACGCCTGGGACACCCTTCTCCCTACCTTCGTCCGCGCCCAACTCCTCGAAGACATCATCCGCAAGCTCGAAGAAGCTCTCCAAAAATGGCAGCCCAAAAAGCACACTAACAACCTCCCCCACCGTTGGATCTTCCCCTGGCTCCCATACCTCCCGACCACCCATCTCGACCCCAAGAGCTCCACGGGCCTTGTCGCAGATGTGCGCCGCAAGTTTCGCCAGCTGATCGACGCCTGGGATTTCCGGCGCGGCGTCGTGCCGGGCTTGAAACAGTGGAAAGAAGTCCTCCGCCCTAGCACCGGCCACGGAGGCCTCGTACGGGACACGTGGTCACCGTTGGTGATGAACCACCTCCTCCCGAGCATGGCGCGCTACCTGCGGACTCACTTCCGGGTCGACCCGCAGGACCAGGCGCCCTACCTCGACGTCTTGGACAAGGTGTTCGGCTGGCTGGATGTCATACGTCCCAGCATGCTTGGCGAGGTGATTGTCGCCGAAGTGTTCCCCATGTGGCATGACGCGCTCTATCAGTGGCTGCTGCTGGAGGATACGAACTACGACGAGATCGGGCAGTGGTTTCAGTGGTGGCAGGACGAGGTGTTCCCTGAGGAGATCAAGACCCTGCCGTCGGTTGCGGCCGAGTTTGAGAAGGGGACGGCTATGATTGAGAGGGCATTGGACCTGGGCGAGAGGGTGAGGGATGAGCTGAGACCGCCCGAGAAGGGCCCAGCGTTGAAGACGAGAAATCCTCCGGGGCGGGACGAGAAGAGGGAAAAGGAAAGAGAGAAGGAGAGAGCGGTCGAGGAGGCGGTGGCTGCTAAGAAGTCGGAGGAGGTTACCTTCCGGCAGGTTATGGAGGAGTGGTGTCAGAACCATGACTTGCAGTTCATGCCGGAGCGGAACAAGGTTCATGCTGAGGGCCCGCTCTACAGGATCTCCGGACCCGAAGGGAAACGGGGCATTTTGGTCTACTTTAAGGGCAACAGCTTGTTTGCTCAGGTCAAGGATCGGAATCCGATAGAGATTAGGAGGGAGAATGAGGATGACTGGGGGACGCTGATTGAGCTGGTTGCTTAGGCGGCTGCAGGAGAGGCGAGCAGAATCATGGTCCAGCATGTAATTCTAGACATGACTGATGGAAAGGTCGGGCGACTCGGGCATGCGTATGCCGTTACAGCTATTAATGGGATGTCAGTTAGCTGTCGATGTGATAAAATGACACCGCCGTACTCGAACCTTCTAATGTATACCGAGCAGAAAGAGAGCAAGTGATGTCATCCAAACCTGCAGGTTCTGTGGAGAATAAAGGGGTGGTAAAACTATTGGGTGCTGATTGCTTTGAACACCGCTGGAGATATAGACATATGTTACTGCGGAGATAGGATACCTTTATAGAGATTATTCCATCTCTCGGAGGCTGTGTCCAAAATCAGGCTTACAACAATGTTGTCTTGGAAGCGAGTGGATGATGGACCGGACAAATCCGCGCGGACTTTGCGAGGGTTCCGCGGCGGACCCCCACGGAGCGGTTGGTAGGGCTGAAGGTGAAACAGCTGGGCTTGCACTAATGAATTGGGATATCGGTTATGATTCGTCTGTGCCCTCGTAGCCGCTGAAGAGACCCTGACATGGTTTAATTCAGGAGTATCTCGAGGCAAACGCCCGTCCGTTAGCCCTATCTTATACCTTGCATCTTAAGATAAACCCAGAAGATGTGGAGAAATGGTTGATGGAATAGGCATGCGGTGCGATGTAGAGTTTCGCGTCCGTTCCAACCGTGGACGTGCAGGCCTGAACTGACTCTCATGCAAAGCCACGATGCTGGCTTAGCCCTAGCATTATCCACTGCAGTCGCCCTTGACGGCCAACAAAGCCGGGTTGGGTTCCATGCTGTATCCCTAGCGAACAACAGAAGTTCGCATGTGTGACGATAGACTCGGATATGCTACGACAGCGCCTTCGCCTTTCAGCTTGTCCACTTTCTTCTACCTTTGCTCTCTTGCAATCACCTCTCTTTAGCCGGCATGTTTTGTATGACATCAGCCTTCATCTCCTGTTAGAATACACGCCTCTGTGCGTGAGATCCAGAGCAAAACTAAATTAGTCAACATGACGCTCCCCCGCGGCCCCTGCGTTGTGGTGTGTCTGGCCGTACTCTTTATCGGCAGCGCACACGCGACAGTTCAGGGTGTCTTTGCCCATTACATGGTAAGGATGCCATGGTACTACTCCAAGCGGCTTTACTCAACCCTTCAACATAGGTTGGAGGCATGTCCTCCATCAGCCAAGCCCTCACCGACGTTTCCGACGCCCAGTCACTCGGCCTCGATGCTTTCGCCCTCAACATCCAACACCCCGACGCCTGGTGGACTCGCGCCTCGCTAGCATTTCTCTTTGAGGCCGCCTCCCAGATCCGCTTCAAACTCTTCTTCTCAATGGACATGGCCGCCATCCCCTCACCATCCGTCTGCCTCGACGTCCTTACCGAGTACGCCTCCCACCCAGCTTACTATCACCACGAAGGCCGCCCATTCCTGAGCACCTTTCGCGGCGGCGCCAATCCAGCCTCCAGCAAAGAATGGCAAACACTTCTCCAGACCATCACCCCGGTACCCTACTTCATCCCCAACTTTGAAGACCACCCTTCAGCCCACGCGGGCATCTACCCGCCCTCCATATTCACCACCTTCCCTTACATCGACGGGCTCATGGGATGGGAGACAGCGTGGCCCTTCCCAGGCACAAGCCACATCCTCGCCACCCAACAATCCTCAGCCGACGCAGCCAACATCGCTGTTACCCGCTCCTTACCACCGATAACAACAGACCCAGACGGAACCAACGACCCACCCTTGACCCCGAAGAGGAAGACTTACATGCTCCCCCTCTCAACGTTTCAGTCCAAACACTCCCCCGAGCACGGCAACTGGTTCCGCGCAGGCGGCCTGACGCTCCCGCGGCGCGTGCTCGAGGCCGTGGCGCTCCAGCCCGATTTCGTGCAGCTAATTTCCTGGAACGACGCCGGCGAGGGCCATTACTTTGGGAATGTGTGGCAGGAGGCTTTGGGTGACGGGATGGCGGAGGGTTCATTGTTGTGGGACCATCGCGGGTGGTGGGCGGTTTTGAGGTCGTTTGTTGCCTCGTTGAAGGGCACGGCTGATGGTAGTGGTGGCGGTAGGCAGGGGATATACCCCGTGGAAGGAGGAGAGTTTGCAGCGGTGTTTTGGTATAGGCCTCTGTTGAAGGGAGTCGAGTGTGGAATGGATCGGGCTGGGTTGGGGAAGCCAGATGGGTGGGAGGATGCGGAGGATATGGTGAATGTGGTTGTTCTTCTGGAGAGAGAGAGTGTAGGGGTAAGGATCAGGGTCTGGAGTGGCGGGAGAGTGGCGGCCGAGTTCGAGGGCCGGCCGGGCATGAACATGTATCAGGTTGATGTTGGGAAGGGCGAGCAGATGGTGCAGTTGGTGGCGGATGATGGGAGGGTGATTGCCGAGGGTAAGGGGGCGGTTGGCGTTACTGATCGCATAGAGGATATTGGGGGCATCTGCAGCTTCAACTACCAGGTTGTGGAGATTGTATGAGGGTGTTTGGTAAGCAGGTAGGTAGCTGTCAAAAATCTGGCTAATTAGCTAGAACGTGAACGCTGCAAGCGCGAAATTCCCAACACTGCTTCTACTCAAGTATGCCGAACCCTTTCCAACCGTGTGAATCCCCGCACATCTTGGCTGGTTCTTCATTTCATGATGCTGGCAAACTCGTGGTCTATGGCAGGGTCAGCCGCTTGATTTCAAGAACGATATGTGCGTGGCGGACTTACAATCAATGGAGCCGTCACCATCGCGGTCGGCCAGCTTGATCATCTCATCAACCTCCTCATCGGTCAAGTTCTCTCCCAGAGACTTGAGCACATTGCGCAATTCGTCGCTGGAGATGGTGCCACTGCCGTCCTTGTCGAAGACCTTAAAGGCGTTGAGAAGCTCCTGCTCCGTGTCTAGTTCCTTCACCGATTGAGACATGAGGGCGAGGAATTCTATGCATCGCCATGTCAGCTGCTAAGCAAGCGAGATGCTCCGAAGTCTTTGAATTCGGTACCGTCAAAGGAGATGACGCCATCGTTGTTAAGATCGGCCTCGTTGACGAGGTCGCGCAGCTCAGCATCGCTAGGGTTCAGGCCAAGCTCGCGCATGACCTGGCCGAGCTCAGCAGCAGTGATGTCGCCTGGAAAGGGTCAAGTCAGTACTCAGCGGCATTGGGGGAAGGGGATCCAATGGTCGACGCTCACCAGTTCCATCCTTGTCCTGCATCGGTGCACAGCCACGCAGCAAGCGGGTTAGTCAACTATTCACCCATGACCATGCCATGCCGTTCCTGCATGCATCTGCTGGCGGTCTCGTGACTTTCGGAAAACATTCAGAATTGACATACGAAGATCTCAAACACTTCCTTGTACTGGGCGACCTGGTCCGCTGGCAGCTTGTGCGAGGGTGCCTGGAGCCACACCTCAGTCAGCGATCACCGGTCGCTTCAAGTGAGCACAATCGGCATGAATTGGAGGGAAAACGCAGACCATGCTGTCGAAGTTTGAACGGCAGAGTTTCGTTTTTCGATGATGTAAAGATAATGGTTTGAGGTTTGTTAGCAACAAGAAATGGAGAGTCACTTTATAAAAAACACTTTAGATCGGGTTGAAATCCAGTTTCAAACAAAACTGGGTGAGGGGGAGGGGTCAATATCGACCAGGCCGGCCCATTGTGAAACACGTGCTCCTGTTGGCGCAAACACGCGGCCTTCCAGCGGTGCTCAGAGCCTCCTTTTTAGGCTCTCATTCGCCGACAACCGAGAAAGCACAACATGGAACAAGCGTAGTAAACCCTAACCCTACATCTGCTGGCACCGCTGACACTGACAACCTCACTTTGCCGACATAGTCGTCTTCAATCTTGAATGAGGCGAAAAAACCCAATCTCATATATATGTAGATATCAAAATCTTGGTTAGTCGACTGGAGGCGAAGGGTCTCCACTTATAGAACCAAGTAAACTGGTACGCGGTCTCAGCTGCAAGGCCGGAAATCTATTCGGAAGACTGGAACTACTAAAGTAGGTACCTTACTAATGGGCTAAAGGTGAATCAACTCAACGCTGGCTTTCCTTCCTCCGCTTTTTTGTGTGCAGAACAATAATGCGTATATGGCCGAGATATCCTGGCGTCCCGACGTTAGACCGCCATCCCTGCTTGATCTATACTTGTCCCTGAGGTTCGTCATTCCTTCCGATCCCAAAATCCAGACTCCTCACCAAACTTCATAATTCTGTCGTGTAGCTCACCATGGCGCACTGCCTCGTAGATATCACTGGCCATGGTTCCTAGAGTCCTGCTTCGAACCGCCACGTCTTCGTCTGTCTCGGCAAGCTCGCCGTTTTGTTCCACACCGTTGGCGCCATGCCCATTGTAGCCCCTAGCCACACCACTTCTGAGCACTTCAGCCTTCCGCAGCAGCAGGGGCGGGTGGTCCTCAACACCTCGGTTAAGCGGGATCTTCAGCTCCTGCCGCACAAAATCGTAGACAACCCTTGACGCTGGGCTGATGTACTTGGTTGTCGTCTGGTGGCGGAGAAACTCTACCCGTAGGTGAGCGTAACACTTTTCCAGCGCGGCGGCCATCTGGGACTGATACTCCCGTATTCCTTCCAGCGAGACGCCGCAGCTCCCAAAACATTCCAGCACCTGTCCCAGCGACTCGTTCACCGCAGCCCGACACCGATCCGATAAATCCAAATGCGACAGCTGATCCCACCTTAGCAGCACCGCCTCCTTCACCTTGGCCGCCACAGCTTGGATCTCACCCGCACCCCTTCCAAAGCACGAATCCACAACCCCCTCCACCACGCCTTCCACTCTATCTCCAAACTCCAACCGCAAGCATCTCAAATCCAGCGCCTGGCACAACACGAACACATACGTCGCCGCCATCAGCCCCACAACCTCCACCGCCTCCATCGCATACCGCGCCGCGACCAGCGCCATGGAATTCACGCTCTGGTTCGCCATCTCGGCGACCTGCACGTGGGCGCTGACGGGCTTCGCCAGGTACGCCAGCTCGGCGGTATACGCAGCCATGTTGACGTCGAACCCCTTGCAGGTGAAGCTCTGGCTGGGGTCGTCGAACGACAGGTTGGGGGGGAGGCCCTTGTTGGTGGCGTTGTTGATGAGCTCGGAGGACTGGGCGAAGAGGAGGCGGCCGATGTTCTGGAGGGTCAGGAGCGTCTTTTCCATCGCGGAGGTGAGCGCGATGGCTTGGAAGTTGCCGCCGTGGTGGACCCGGCCTCCGGGCCCACCGCCTCCTCCGGCGGAGGGGAAGAGTTGGATCAAGGGGTTGTCGGTGGTGGAGTTGAGTTCAGTGGCGACTTGGCGGGTTGCGAGGAGGAGGTCTTCGAGTTGCGGCCCGAGCCATTGCGGGGCCGTACGGAGGGCATAGCGGTCTTGGGCGAGGCCGAGGCGGGTTACTGAGCACGGGGAGCTGGACGGCGGGCAGATTTTGGATCCGGAGAGGAAATGGAGAATGTTGGCGGCTACTTCGGCTTGGCCGGAGTGGGGGCGGACGGCGGAGATGAATGGGTGGTAATTGTTTGCGGTGCCGTTGAGAGCTTCGGTTCCCATGGCGGTGAGAAGCTGAGTCAAGAGGGCCAGTTGGTTGGCTTGGTGGATTACCAGGCATGCTGCTGCGCAGCTGGGTGCGGTACCGTTGGTGATCCCCAGGCCCTCCTTGGCCTGGAGACGCACCGGTTCTAGGTTGGCGACCTTGAGCGTCTCGCTTGCCGAAAGCACCTTCGGGTTGCCATCTCCGCTGCCAACCCTGACGAAAATGTCGGGATTGCCTTCGATTGTGCCTGCAATGTAGGACAGGGTTGACAAGTCCCCTGATGCAGAGATGCTGCCTCGTAGTGGTACTACGGGGGTCATGTCAAAGGCCAGCAGCTTCATGATCGACTCGATGACGCTGACGCGCACGCCAGAGTGGCCCCGCATAAGCGAGTTGCAGCGGATCAGCATGGCCGCTTTGACGATGGGGTTTGGCAGCGCATGACTCCGCAGCAGGCCACCATCCTGGCTCCTTTTTGAACCTACGTCCGCCTTGTCGGCCTTGAGCAAGATGCCAACATTCAAGTGCTGGATTGCTGCGCTCTGGAGCCGCTCAAATTGTTGTGTTCTTGTATCGGCACTGCCGCCAAAGCCTGTGTTGACGCCATAGATGACGTTGCCGGCTGCGAGCTCGCGCTCCAGGAAGTCAACACTGTCGTGGACAAGCTGAAGATCGCCGGGCTTATCCGTGAGTTTAGCTGCGCCCTTATATCTGCGATCTAATGTAAGCACAGTTCTTTCGACGGCGTGCAAGGCAGGAATTCTTGCTCACAAGGAGACCGCTACAACATCGGCGATGGTCAAGTCCCGCCCATTGACTAACACATGCTGCTGGGACCCAAGTCGGCCCTGCAGGGCAACCCAGTCCGAATACACCGCGGATGCATGCGGCATCATATTTGACTGATGGCCGTTCTTGCTAGTACCCATTGTCGAAACCATGTGTAAACAGGGCGCAGGATGCTCAAGGGTGCTTCTGCGACGTTGTGAAGGGCTCGGAATTCCTACCTTATCAATCCCCAACCTTTTTTTTCTCCGTGGCGGCCTTAGCGCTGCAGGTCCCGGGCGGGCCGAGCCCCGGCTCTCGGAAATCTTCCGAACTGCGAGACACCAAAACACATTTCCCCATTGGGCTTCGCACCGGTTTGCGAGATCGGACGCTTCCGCCTTTCGCCGTTCGTTCACCCGAGACAAACCGAGTGCATTTCAGTTTGAGCGATACAGTCATCTATGCTTCCTCAAGTTCTTCCTGCAAGCCACGGCAATGAGCTTCTGGGTATGTGTGTACAGTATGTACAGACATACATACAGTAGCTATCCTCGGCGGCCCTGTCTAAGACAGGGTGCTGAGAGCCAATGATAGGAGAGAGAGAACAGACATTGCCACTCGGCTCGGCTCGGCTCGATTTCAGCGGCCATTCCCGTCCCCTCGTCGAATGATAACCATAGGCGGGCCGTTGCGAGTCATTCTGCTCTGTTTGAACTGTTCGAATCCAGTCTCGTTGCGCCCCGCCAAGAATAGCCCTTCCACCGCTTCATTATACAGTAGTGCGCTAGTGGAATCTGTACGCATGCAATGCATCCTGCGTAGCTTCCATCCCAAGGAGCTTCATTATGGCCGGGGCGGTTTTCTTGCCCTTATTGACGATGAAAGTAGCAAACGGCCCGGCCGAAGCGCCATTCGTAGAATCCCCTAATCACGACTTCGACGTTGACGAGACAAGCCCGGGTTCCATATCGAGCGGGAGCGCGAGTGTTCAAAGAGGAGGGAAAAAAAGGAAAAGATTCCGCAATTGGGCATCAGGCGAGCAGTTCTATGAGACCGATGGCGGTCTTTTCTATACAAACGCGGTGGGAGGGTAATTATCGACAAATCCGTTGTACGCTCGGAGGTCCGGCTTTGGGCGGGGTGGGACCAGCCACGGTTGGGTAAAAGGGGTTGAACCAAAACGCCTGCCTGGGAGGAGTTGCTGTTGGCCAATAATCTGTACAAATAACACTAATCCAGGCTAGCACGTTCAATCATCAATACAAACGCCTTAAATGAGACGTTTGGGCTCGGAAGTGGCGTGATCAAGCGCTGTCCCGGTGTGCTGGTATTCCTAGGTGTGGCTTCCCGCCGTTGCAGATCTATGACCTTGACCGAACATTTGCCAATCCACTTGCTAGCTCCGATAATTTGCGTTCAGTATATTGCGATGGACCAGCATTAGTCTATGGCCTGGACCCTTCGGCTAGTTCCGCAGGGCTCACGGCTGGTGTCTGTTCTAGAACTCTCGTGCGCTTGGGTTGCCTAGTACAGGTATTACAGGCTGCAATTAGAAATCATTTTTACCTGAACTCAAATAGCAAGTATATTCTGAGGTTGCCGTCTCGATGTAGCACATCTCGTGTCCAGATTCCTTGTAATTTGAGAAGTGAACAGGGCCTGGTAACTAAAACACTAAGGGAGTCTAGAAGGAACAGGGATTGGGCCAGAATACGAAGAAATCACAAGCATATGTCCGCTTAAAAGGCCCGGGGCTGATTGCAACTCAGGATAGTAACCGCATTGATATTGTATCTGATCGAGTAATGCTCGAAAGTTCTCGAATCGTCTAGGACTACCATGCTTAGCGACCGCACATTCCGGGGGACTGCCCTACTCTGAACATGAATTCTCGCCAAAACCGCCAGGCTGTATACCAATCTAGAGGTACCAACCTAAACGAGACGGCTTCAGTTTTAACGACTCTGAATGCGCATTCACGCGTAGAGTCATGTCCCAGAAAGTAAAAACCAAATAGTATTATGTGGAGGTACACATGCCACCGGACTTCGGAAAGCACCTAGCCAGATGTGTGGGGAAATTGCACCGGAAGCAGCAAACGGAGATTCCATTTCTCTTAGGGCTACTAATGCCGGAAAGAGGCGGGAGGTGGCAGAGTGAGGGCCGGAGCTTGGATTGTGCGGCGTCGGAAAGTGCAACCGAACAGGGACCCGGCGGCTTCCTTCCCATCATCCACCCAGACTTGGGGAAGTTGGGCCATGCAAACATTTTCAGGCAATACTGCCCGGAAAATCACTTGCATTTTTGCGCCCGATGGCAGTTGTAGAACCCGTTCCTGCGGTTCGGCCAGGATAGCCGCACGCGCCTTGCCCATGCACGCGCCATGTCCGGAGTGCCCAGGCCGGCCTTCCTCCAACGTCGTCCGACGGCCGGAAATGCGCAGAGGGAGGTACACGTGAATATGCCATGCGAGTTTTGTAGCTTGCCTGCCCTGCCCGATATAAAAGACGGCGTACAGGTCGTCGCCTCCTCCTATTACTCTTCGGCAAGACCCTGCATTTAAACCACTTCATGCTGCCCCGGCGCTGCCCATCGAATGAGACTCGCTGACATCTTCCGCCGCCTCTTGTCTCACTTCATCCCATCAGACTCCGCCCTAGAGACAATCGAGGCCAAACACCAACCACACTCCTCCCGGTCACCCACTTCTTCAGGCACAACACTTTCCAAGCCTTCGGCAATCACTGTCACCACCACATCGACTACCATGCCTGGCGTCACTTCTAGCCCCCACGGCACCAGCAAGTACGACCAGATCCCAGGTCCTCTGGGGCTGGCGTCGGCTTCGCTGCAGGGCAAGGTTGCGCTCGTGACGGGCGCCGGTATGTACAGATCTTCTAGATTTATTCCGTTTCTGGTCTTGCAGGAATCCCATCTGGACCTGCATTTACTGTAAATTGTTGTTTTTTCCCCTTGCCGGCCGGACGGGTCGGCACTTTACCCCAACTCAATGTCCGGCCGCACCCCACATCGGACAACAGTTACATCCCGACACCGTTATTGGCAACGACCAGCTAAACCGGCGTTGTTCATGCCGGCGGCTTCTTATCACTTCCCCCAATCATGAACCCTTGAATATGCTATGTTGAAGGGAACCGACCGCTAACCTCTGTCCTATGGGGAACTCCAGGCCGCGGGATCGGGCGGGAGATGGCCCTCGAACTTGGACGCCGGGGTGCCAAGGTGATTGTCAACTACGCCAACAGCGACTCGGCCGCGCAAGAAGTGGTCAATCAGATCAAGAAGAACGGATCCGACGCAGCAAGCGTCAAGGCTAACGTGGCCAATGTCGATGAGATTGTCCGTTTGTTCGCCGAGGCCCACAAGAAGTTTGGCAAGCTCGACATTGTGTGCTCCAACAGTGGTGTCGTGTCGTTCGGCCACGTCAAGGATGTCACACCCGAGGAGTTTGACCGCGTGTTTAACGTCAACACGCGTGGACAGTTCTTCGTTGCCCGCGAGGCGTACAAATACCTCGAGGTTGGAGGGCGTTTAATCCTCATGGGTTCTATCACCGGCCAGGCGAAGGCTGTCCCCAAGCATACCGTCTACTCTGCAAGCAAGGGCGCCATCGAAACCTTCGTACGGTGCATGGCTATTGGTATGTAAGGTGGCGGCCTGCTCTGGGATTTGGGCTAACGGCAAGCAGACTTTGGCGACAAGAAGATCACCGTGAATGCAGTCGCTCCCGGCGGCATTAAGACGGACATGTACCACGCCGTCTGCAGAGAATACATTCCCAACGGCGACAAGCTTGATAACGAGGGTGTTGACGAGGTACGGCCCTATGGGTCTACTGTTTGGTAATTAATAGGTACTAATGCTTGGTAGTACGCCGCTGGTTGGTCACCCCTTCATCGGGTCGGTCTTCCCATCGATATTGCGCGCGTTGTATGCTTCCTGGCCTCTCAGGACGGCGAGTGGATCAACGGCAAGGTGATTGGCATCGACGGCGCGGCTTGCATGTAATGGAATAGAAGGTTTGGTCTTGCAATGGCGAGTGCTTTTCTTGAAACATTGAAACGATTCTTACGCTGGTTCGCGTCCGGGGAGGGTTATGGTATTCGATAGAGTAGGCATGAATCGGAGGTTATAGCAGGGCAGATCATCAATCAGGATGCAGCTGAGGGGAATACCACATTGATTTCTGCAAACTGGAACTCTGGACAGCCGTGCAATTTTTTTTCTGGCCAACCTGTCAAACCAAACCTACCAGGTTTTACAGCTTTGCTTTCTTCATGTATCTCAATCTTCAAAGAGTTGAGTTGACGGTAATGGCTTATTTCTGATGACCATCTCATGCAAACAGGTTCGTACGATTGTATGAAATAGGACGACTGATCCCAAAAACAACCCTTCTTGCAGCATCCATAGTAGCAACGCATTACCATTAACAACCTCGAACTCGAGAGGAAACCATTTGACACCCGTCCGTCAACTCATTACAAGTCCCCAAAACATCTATGTAGCACTCTTCACATTCCACTCTCCTGGCCACAGTAAACACCGCACTCACACCGGAAAAAAAAACCTAAAACACGCCTTGAACAGCCACAGCCCCCGCAATCGCCACACCCACACCCATTCCCAATCCCATCCCCATCCTCGCCGCACCAGCAGTAACAGCAGCCTGGCTCGTCGCCGCCGGCCTGGTCGTCCACGACCCCGTTCCAATCACCTTGCTGGTGGTAGGAGGGGGGTAGTACACGCCCGAGTACTCCGACGGCGCCAGCCCAACGCTGGTAGGAGCGGCGCCGCCGCCCGACACAGAAACGGGGTGGCAGGCGTCACCCTGGCCGGGGCAGACGACGACGGGCTTGATGATGGGGACGAAGGCGGTTGTTTGGTGCTGGCCTGGGTGGTGGTTGTTGTCGTTGATGGTCGGCTTGGCGCCCACGGACTCGGACTCGGACGCGGTGGGTGTGGGGAGGGGAGGGGACTCGATGACTGGGCAGAGGGTTGTTGACACGGCGATGGTTTCGGTGACGAGGATGACGGAGCCGTGGCCGGTGCCGGATTGGCAGGGGTGGGAGGCCGGGCAGGAGGTGATGGTCTTGGTGGTGGTGGTGTAGACTGTGGAGGTGGAGAAGGAGGTGGTGGCCGTCGTTTGTGAGGCGGACTCGGAGGCGGTGACTGAGACCGAGGTGGAAGTGGACTCCTCAGACGCGGTTCCGGTGGAGCTCGAGGTTTCCGAGGCGCTGGCGGTTTCCGTGGAACTAGCGCCCCCGGTGGAGGAAGATTGGCTTGATTCCTCCCCGGTCGAAGTGGTGCTCTGGGATTCCCCGGTCGTCGTGGGCGTCGTGTACTCCCCACCTGCGGTTGTGCTCGCCGCCTCGGTGGTTGTGGAGCTGGGGAGTGCCTCGGTGGAACTTGAGGTGTCAGCATCAGCTGTGGTGGTGGTAGTCGGCTCCGGCACATCGGATGAGACGGATGTTGTCTCCGTGAGGGTGAAAGTGGTCTCGATCACGCCGCCGTTGCCAGTGCAGACAAAGTCATCCTGACAGCAGGCGTCTTGGCCATCATCGGCAACAATGCAGTGGAAGTCTTCGGGACACCCTCCAACCTCCCCGGGACAGCAGGTATATTCCAAGGGAATGCAGCCAGTTCCACATTGCTGGAGGCCCAGCTCTTCACACGTCTTGGCCTCGTACTCGGTGCGGCGGAGGAAGAATGGGGGCGAGCCCCGGCGGGCCATGGCAATGGCGGGCAAGACGCCCAAGAGGATAAGCTTGTGCATTACGAAAAAGAGCGACGCTAGTTGATACCAGAAATGAATGTGGGCGTCCTAAAGGACAAGAACGAGCGAGTGTCTGTCTGGGAGGGACCGTTGAGTGGTTCGCAGGTGCCAAGAGGGAGGAGGGAAAGTCTGCAAAGGCCAGCCCTCCCGGCAGTTTTGTAGGAGCCATCCATGGTTCGTCTGGACTCAAAAGCGGTGCCTGAATCAGATTTGGAATGTGACGCTGTCATGCGAGTGTATCGGCACCCGTGCGGCACAGGCGATGGATTCAGGGGTTGAGGCTCTCATCGCAGCCAACAGTCCAATGACAGGCCTCGGCAACATTGCAGCCCTGCAAGGCACACACCCAACTCGGCGCTTGGGCTTTTGGATGTCACTGCGCCGCAGTTTCGCGACCATGCTTTGGGAAGACCGGGAAATGAGCTTGGGCGCAATCTGGGATCAAATGTTGTAACACAAGTTAGGTTGGGAGGACGCGGCCTGAGACTTTCTTATCAGTTGAGCTGATTCACAGAGGATGAAATTGCAGCGGCTCGAGCGCGGGTACCTTATCGTGCTTATTCATAATTAGTCCTAACCCTTGGTCTCTCCGTACCACACCTCCACACCAAGCGATGCTGAGAGCACCGGGCTGGACCCCACCCTGAATTACGGTCCCGCATTGTCTGTCGCTGAAGCGGGCTCTGGACCCCTCCCCAATCCATTGCATCCCAATTGCCATTTCCAGATCGCTTGTCCAAGGTCCAAGTCCGGATCAGCCACAACACGCACCAACAAATCGCCATGTAACAAATTGATGCCCTCCATGGCATCGCTTACAACTCAGAAAAATGCGATCAAGGTGATGGTGGTGGGCGACTCGATTTCCCACGGGCGCGAGGGAGACTGGACCTGGCGATACCGAATCTGGCAGTGGTTCCAGCAGGAGAACATCGCTGTCCGCTTTGTGGGCCCATACAAGGGCACTGTCCCTCCCGATGACTACCGTCCTCCGCGCCCGCCCCCGTTGGCCGGCGAACCCCCGTACTCTCCCCCACCCCTTCGGACCGATGGAGGGTATGCTGCCGGGACCGACCGGAACTTCCTGGTCAACTCGGACCACTTTGCCGCCGGCGGACGGCAAGCCCACCAGGCGAAAATGCTCGTTGCCGAGCAGGTTGCCGCCTACCAACCCGACTTTTGCTTCGTCCAGCTCGGCTTCAACGACTTCGCTTTGAGCAGGTGCGGGCCCGCTGAGACTCTGGCGAGCATGAGGTACCTGATAGGTGAGGCGAGATCTGCAAAACCGGACCTGAAATTTGCTGTCGCGAACGTCCCACAAAGGACAGACGTGCTTGGCCGGGAAGATTTGCCAGTGGTCACAGATCTTTACAATGATATGCTGGCCCGGTCCATCCCTTGTTGGAGTTCTCCAAAATCGCCTATTGCCCTTGTGCACTTCTGCGAGAATTATTCGTGTAAGTCTGTCCCGGCAGAGTCAACGGTGCCCCTGCCCTGACCTTTTCCAAGGTGGCGGGTCCAACTCGGACGCTGCGTATGACGGCCTTCATCCCAACGCACTCGGCGAGTACCAGCTGGCCCAAGCCTTCTCCCGTACTCTCATCTCGGCCTTTTCTCTTGGCCGCAGCCCTCTCGTCATCCCTAACAACATACCTCCCCGGCCGCTGCACACGCCTGTCAAGGTCAAGGCAGTCTCGGCGCCTAGTGGTATCATCATCACATGGGATGCCGTATACGGCGCCTTTGGCTACGACCTTCAGCACCGCGTTGTCGGCGAGGGCAACTGGATCCTGACTCACATCAACTGCAACCGATATGACTGGCGGCGGTTGCGAAGTGGTCAGGCGGTGGAGTGTCAAGTGCGTGCCAGTGGCGGGAACATTCTCAAGTCTCATTGGAGCAGCATCGCCTCAGCGATTGCGAATCCAAAGACCGCACCGCCGCCCATAAACATAGTCACCCATGCCACACCTACCGGCTTTACCATTTTCTGGGACCCACCACCGCCTCCGTACGCCGGTGAGATTGACCGTTTCGGCATCACCTACTTCGACGGCGACCAACTAGGTGCATTCCCTTGTGAGGCGGGCGCTAGGGGCGGCAGGGCAGAATTCACAGGGCTCACGGTGGGGCATCGTCATTACATCAACATAGAGACGTGGACGACGGTTGGCGGAGGGTTTCCAGCTGCAGCACGTGCCGTAGTAGTCGGCAAAGGGACGCCTCACCCTCCGACATCGTTGCGCGCCAGAGCACTGGACTGTCAAACCGTCGAGCTCAGTTGGTCCGAGGTTGCCAGTGCCGCGGGATATGACCTCTGGCGCCAAAGAGCGAGGTCTGGTCGTGATCGCGTGGGGCCGCTCCGGTGTCCAAAACCGGGTTCACTACGAGAGTCCATTGTCCACGACGACCAGTCCAGAACACTGAGAACCACTCTCTTCAACATTCTGCCTTCGATTTGGGACTGGGAGTACGCTGTAGGAGCCTATAATGGCAACGACGCGTCTCATTTATCCATATGGGTAACCCCGCCGTCTTTAGGACAAGAACAGATGTCCTTGTCAGACAGCGATTCTATCCATGTTGAAGTCAGGTATAGATGAGTTGGTTCCGAGCATATCGTAGCTCCTTTTCGCTGCATGCGAGTGTTGCCTCCGGTACATGTCCCCCGTTTGCCCTATCTCAAATGCCGCATCCCGCCCTCTGCCTTGTGTCTCGACTCGAGCTGCCTGACCAGCAGCAGAACTCCCCGACCGAACTGCTCAATCTCCCCCTCGCAGTGCAGGAAAACCGTCAGCACGAGGCCGATTCCCATTATTACACTAAATCGTTAAAGATACTGGTTGCCCACATCCCCGCCTTGACGTTCCTCACCTGCTGCGCAAACGTGGCCACGGTCCCGGCATCCGTCTTCCCCCGGATCTCTTGCAATACCATAGCCGCCTTTTTCATTGGTTTCCCTCACAACCACAAACCTATTCACTGTGAACCTCACCTGTCCCTCCCTCGCCGCCTTGGACGCGAGCGCCTTCACATCTTCAATCTGCGCCTGAAACCCTTCCCGATTTGTGTTGCTCTGAATAAGGAAGAGCACAGGTTAGTTAATTAAGGTGTTTGTTGCTTCTTAGGAGATGACAAGACCGGCGAACGCGTTGGGGGCCTAGTGGCTGGTGGGTAGCGGAGGTGTCAGCTGAGTAGATAGATGAGATGGATGAGATGGATGGGAGAGTTGTGGTTCGCAATGAACGGGTTTTGCAGGATGGAGAAGGAGCTATACGCAAAGTGAAGGCGATCAGGTTCAGTACTCAGCTCAGTGAGATAAGGGTAGTCATAGTGTTCACTGTTGACAGGGTAATATGGCGTTGATGGTGAGGCTATTGTGTTTGTTCAGGTTTGGTATGTCCCACTGTCGTCCATATTGCCCCTGAGTGATCCCTGGCAATATAGATGCTGACGGCAGTGAAGCATCCAGTTCGTCTGCAGCAACGTCTATCCAGGCATCGCCCTCGGTGCTCTTGACGTCGCCAAGGAGTACATCACCTCACACTAAGGTTTGGTCATTTGGCGGTGATGTGAGTAGAATGCAACCCCTCAAGCGTGAAGCACGCTAACTTTCCGACAGAACGGGGCCTCAGCCACCGAGGAATCTAACATCCTTTCCACCTAAATACGCCAACTTTCTTCGCGCATCTTTTGCGCCGTCGAAGCCCGCGCCGACATAGCCGGGACCGAACCAATTTGTATCTATGACGCGTCCTCACTCAGCCATGCTAGTCTGACACCAAAGGATAAAGGAGAATGGGCTAAGTGAGTGTTGATGGTATGGTGATGGCGACTGATACGGGCCTGCGTATTACAGCAGGGGTGTTTGAGATAAGGGGTGAGAGGGCGAAGGTGAGTAAAGTTGGGCTTGACTGGTCCTGGCGAGACATTAGGACGCACACGCTGCATGACCGGTCAAGCATAAAAACAGGAAATGGCCGGTGCTTGATGTTAGGGGAAGCTACCCGAGCCGACATGGTTTGTCCAGAGGTCAAACATACCGGGCCTAAGTTTAGTTGCCCTGACGGTGACAGAGGAGTCGATCCCAGCGATGCGAGTAAGCACTCCAGGAGGCGTCCCAGGCCCACCAAGATATCCATAATTCTTTACTCTGCCGTGTCTATTACTCGCTACTGGAAGAAACACCGGTGTCCTCCGCTGTGACTTCTTCGTGGCTTTTCTGGTTAAGGCACCTACTTTGTGTGAAGCGCAGGTTACACTAGAGAAGCATATACAAAACAAAAAAGAAGCGGAAAGTTCAAAGCGCTCTCTCCTATTATTGCAACGCCCACCGAGCTGAGAGGGGAAAGACTGAGTTTCAGCCGCTATAAACCGGTGAAGGGTTGTACACGTGCCCGACTGGGATAAAACGTGGCCAGCACGGGTCGCAGCGGGAGCGAGATCGACGATCTTGGCAAGCTTGGTCCATGAAACGGTCGTTTCTTTGTTTCGGCAAACTTCCGATCGGTGGAAGCAATGTGAGGGCGATCGAGCCACAAAGCCGGATCGAGATTATGGTGTTGATAGCCTCTAAAATCTGAGACTAGAAAGCAAGATTTGGTCATTCAAGGATTGAACGTCGGATTGGCCCTGACGTCGGCCTGTGGACGAATCTCCAATAGAGTGTTGCTTGGGTTCTGGCTTGGGAGAACAGACACCGTAGCCCAATTCTATGGGGAGCAGCGAAGAGGGGAGAACCTAATTGGGGACCGAACTCAAAATTTGGTCCAAGCCAGTCCGAGCGTCTCACCCAAGGCTGGAACTCAGCCTGGGCTTTCAGAGATGAGAGATATCCAATCATCAGCCATGCGCGGTGGGGGCCACCGGCCAGGGAATGAGCAGGGGGGCGCCTGCCCGGAAAACGGCCCCAGAAGGACCCGCGAGGGTATGTCCCGCAGCCCGCAGGGCAGCAGCCCGCGCAACCTGGAATCAACCCGACCCGACCTCATTTCTCCGCCAGTAACCCAGGATTCGCATGCATCACATTCTCGACACGCCGACTACACTCTGTCCTCGCAAGCTGCGGCGCCGGCGACAATAGACGTCTCTCTTTTTGTTTTCAACTTCCCGATCAGCCGCGGTATAATTGTAGCATTAGTTATTGGCATTTGCGACCAAGGTTTCTGTTGTACGTTAGGTGCTCATCACGCTCGCCCCCTCCCCTCCCCCGATCGCCGGTCTTGGGCCGTCATCCCGCCGAGTTTCGCCCACCCCGCGCTTGATGCTGGGCCTCAAGTTTGCGAACTGTCGTGGCATTCCTGGGTCATTCCGGGTCGGCACCTCTACGCTACCCTCGGGTGCTGTTTCTGCTCACATGCCCTCGCACACCGTGTCGCCGCCGCAGCTGCACTCGGCCCCCACTTCCTACGGCCCTCCACATCAGCTCCCCAGCTAACCACCTCGACCCCGCCAGACCCCTTAGTCACCTTAGACATTGAGATACCCGTCCGTCGCTGCGGACCACTTCTGGCATTTGCAATCGTCGCCGGGCTGGATAGATCGGTCATCACCCTTGACCCCTCTGCGAGTCATTTGTCTGCCCAGGCAGGCAGCTCACGAGCCGCTGGACCGTTTTCCCTACCGACCCCTAATCGACGCATGCGATCACTGCGAACGCGCGAACATCGTCGGAACTGCGAGCACTATCAGTGCCCTCCCACCGGCGCCGTGACATAAGAACTACCGGTCGTCGCCCAACATGTTTTGGAGATTTGGCGGTTACACCAATGTCTCCACCATCGACACGATCCTCGAGAGGGACAACTTCCAGCTTGAGGAACTCCTCGACGAGAGCGACTTAGTGCAAGAGCTCAAGCAACACAACTCGAGGCTTGTCGAATACCTTCGCGACCCGCAAGTGCTCGAAAAGTTGCTCAAATATGTGGTCGCCCCTAAGCTTGAGCCTGTCGCTACACCCGACGACGATGAAGAGGAAGACGGGGACGAAAAGGGCAAGGGAATTGCGCGGTCTTCTACCAGATCACAGAACTCTTCGAGAGCGGGTGATGTTGGTCAGGAGGACAGCGAAAAGAAGCGGAATCGATACGCCTTCGTCTCCACCGAGATCCTATCCTCGGAAACTTGGTCGATGTACGATGCTCTCATGGAGAGCAAGGAGCTGCTTCGCGACTTCTGGCAGTTCTTGAAACGCGAAACCCCTCTCGACCCCCTTCAAGCAAGCTACTTTACAAAGGTCAACGAGTCCCTATTCGACAAGAAAACGGAGGAGATGTTGGTTTTGTTGAAGTCCATGGTCGGCGCCGTCCCGGATATCTTGCGACATGTAGATTGCCCTATGATCATGGACCTCTTGCTCAAGATTATCAGCCTGGAACGCACTGAAAGTGGACAGGGCATCGTTGAGGTACGTGTCAAACGTGCCCCATCACTCATACCAGAACTAATTACCGGCCTATACAGTGGCTCTACACCCAAAATGTCATGCCCACTCTCGTCTCTTTCCTTGGGCCGAAACACAGTTGGTCTACGCAGACTTCGGCAGCCGACTTCATCAAGGCAATTATTACCGTGTCGGCAAATGCGTCGCAAAATGAGCAGACGTGCATCGGCCCGAACGAACTGACCCGCCAACTGGTCTCGAAACCATGTGTTGAGCAGCTCGTCAAGTACATGCTCGGTGGTGGCAACTCGCTGACCTGCGGCGTGGGTATCATCATCGAGGTCATCAGGAAGAACAATTCAGACTATGATCCGGAAGGCGTGGACATCAACTCGGCGCCATCAAGTCGAGACCCCATTTACCTCGGCACGCTCCTTCGCCTCTTTGCCGAGCATGTCCCCGATTTCATGAAATTGATTCTGAACGCGCCCGCTCAGAGGCAGCGTCTCTCTTCCACATTCGGGGGCAAGATCGAGCCACTGGGTTTTGACCGGTTCAAGACGTGCGAGCTTATGGCAGAACTTTTGCACTGCAGCAACATGATGCTGCTCAACGAGAACGGCGCCGAAGACTTGATCTGCGCCCGCGACATCCAGCGCCATCGACTCAGGGAGGAAGGCCGACTACGGCCTCTGAGCGTCGATGAACCTTCCTCGACTGAAGATCTCTCAATGGGGGCTTCGCCGTTGTCAACCGTCGATAAGGTCCGTAGGTTGGAAGTCACGAATGTCTCGGCGGATGATGACGGCTTCGAAGAGGTGTCGCATAACGCAGACGACGAGGCCTCACACGGCGTGCTGGAACTTCCTGATGTGCCCGTGCATCTTCCTGAGTTATCGCCATTCGAGAAGGACGACGACGACTTCGTGGACGAGCCTCTGAGTTCCCCGAAACTGCCTGTGTCGGAGCCCAGCAGTACTAGGCAGCCGCAACCATTTGAAGATGCTGACCTGGTGGTTGCTCCTCTCTCACCTAGCAAAAAGTGCGCACAGACAGCAGGAACTGATGAGACCAAGGCGCACACCGTTTCTGGACAGATCGTTGATAAGACGTCGGGCCCACAAGAGCAGACGCAGCTGGAAACGAAGGACGGCATGTCACGGCAAAGCGACCAGCCAGATGTCTCTGTTGGCGCTTCAATCGCCTCAGAGGCCGAGAAACCAACGACAACCATTTCGACGGACTCCGTTGGAACCAAGCCACAGTCTCGTGAAGAGTTCTCTCCTCACCCAGAGGATACTCCTGCTCCTTTGTTCTCGGGGGAGAAGGTCCCGGCGCCCGAAAAGTCCGCAGAGACGACCGAAACCGGGGCGCAGTCGTCACAAGAAGAGGCTCCTGACACGGAAATGACCGATATCACGACACAAACGCCAGTGCCAGAATCAGGATCTGCACAGGCCAGGACCTCAACCACACAGGCGGCAGGAGACGCCAGTGCTACGATGGACCAGGCAGTGGGACCCGCCGCCGACGTTCCCGCCAGGACCAAGCCTGTCGTTGGAGATTACCTAAAAATGCAGTTTGTTGAGCATCGTGTTGTCCCTACAATCTTGGGCTTCTTCTTCAGATATCCGTGGAACAACTTCCTTCACAACGTTGTCTACGATATTGTTCAACAGGTATTCAACGGGCCAATGGATAGGGGCTACAACCCCACACTAGCCATCAGTCTTTTCGAGGCCGCCGACATCACCAACCAGATAATCAACGGCCAGCTGGCCAGCGAAAAGTCCCAAAGCGAGAAAAAGACCCGTATGGGATACATGGGCCACCTCACACTCATCGCGGAAGAAGTCGTCAAGTTCACCGAACGCCACCCCCCTGAGCTTCTTAGCGAGTCCGTGCTGGAGAAGGTGATGGCGCAGGACTGGGTCAATTACGTTGAAGGCGCTCTTGCCGAAACACGTGAGCGCGACAATGCGATCCTCGGCGGCGTCCGCCCGGAGATGGCTCTGAGCCGTGCCAGCGCGCAGGGCCTCATGGGCAGCGGGTTTTCTGGGTTGAGCTCGATTGGGCTCACCGGTGGAGCGTCCAGCGCTCTCGCGGATGCTGGGCTGAACGGAGGCTCAGACCTGGCCGAAGGCTCTGCCAGCAGCGGAATTGGGCCCTTCGCTATTAGCTCCGGGACTCTTATGAGCGGATTCGGCAGTTCGAGTGATGAAGAGGATGACGACGAGCAGGACACCGAGGAGGATGTCAACAACGAGGTTAGTTGTCTCAATTTCCGTGGCGATTCTGTTTCCAACTTTACTGTGTTTGCGAACTCGAGTGGGTCCGCGAGCAAGTCGTCTAGGCCAGGAAAGCACGGTGCCCGGGGCGCTCATAGCAGCACCGGCATCGACGAGCCCGATTACGATTACCTGCCGGACGCGAGGGACGGACCGAGTCAATGCTCGGGGTATAGTCATACCGCCGGCGATTTCTTTCGCGGCTGTTCCAGGGTAATGCGCCGACTTGGCGAACCGCGGTAGGCGAGGAGACGCGCATCATTTTCAAGGTCTCTTAGTCGAGGCCGTCCAGCGATGCTTTCCTAGGCAGCATGATTTCGTGTGCTATAATACACGCAGTACAGAAACTGGCAGCCGTGGTTTTTTCAATAAATCTTGCGCTCTCGGTTGCTGCCACTTGGCGCTGGGCGTGGAGGGATTTGCCGCCGAGTTATTGTGTTTCTGTTTTGTCCTTGGTTGAGCACAGATGGGAGGCCCAGCTGGCAGCCACGCCTGGATTAAACCTCTCCTTCCATGAGCGTTATATATTTTCCATTTACGGATCCCCTCCGTACCAGACATGTTTTCCCCCCCAAGCCCACCCCCGCTTGCTTCTTGTTTTGGCTTGCCAAATCACAGACAGCTAACCCTTCAATAGTTTCGAGCCTACACCGACCCTCTAAACGCCAGCTCCAACGCTATGAACCCACCCTCGATCCCTCCTCCTCCGCCTCCCCCGCCGCCTCTTAACGTCCCCCCATCGCGAGCCCGCCTCCAGTTTGCCGCCCGTCTCGCTATGAATAAGCGCAATGCCGCCGCCGCTGCTGCTGCCAGCGGCGGCCAGGAAGGCAGTTCCCCTCCAACCGCAGACGACGACACGGGATCCGGGGCCTTCACCGTCTCCAGCACAACGGCCAGCGAGCGCGTGCGGAATCCGTTCGCCGACTACGATGACGGCGATGAGGACGATTCTGGCAGCGGGAGCGACGACGGTGAAGCCGAGAACGTCGAAGGCAACAACTTGGGAACAGGCGCAACCAATAACGCCTGGAACCGCGGTTCTTGGTGGCGCGGCGTCGTCCGCAACGCCAGGCGCGGTGGGAGCAGGAGAGTGGGGCAAGATGACAACCAGGATATAGAGGTGGAACGGTTCGGTGATGGGCGGGACGACGAGAGCAGTGATGAGGAAAGCGGACGACGTCTGGGTGTTGATGACGATATTGAGGACGAAGAGTTTGGGGACTTTGCCATGCCCGAGGTGGAAGAACGGGTCGGGGTGTCGGGGATCGATCCGGCTCGGGAGTCTATCTTGGTCAAGCCCATGCCGCTGCACCCTACCACGCTCAAGAGCAGTACCATCAGTCCGTTCAGCAGTCTCTGGCCGTTCTCGAGGGAAAAGAGAGAGGATGACGCCGCGGCAGCGGAGGGTTTTAGTAGCAGCGCCCCGACTGCCGGGGTGGTGGGACCGGGAGGCATCACCGAAGAGCCGGTTGAGCTGACGAGGGAGGAGGAGGCTATGATTAGCGAAGACGGGAAGAAGATCAACCGAGCGGTGGAAGCCACGCGGAGGACAAGCATTGAGGATCCAGACGAGGATGAGGTCGATGTGGGGGAGGAGATTATTGTCCACCGGGCTGCGGGGGTTCGTTAGAAGCGGGCCGCTACTGCTACATGGGATACAAAGAGACGATGACGGGATGACATGGCATGGCATGGCATGTGGGATGAGTGATGGGGTAATGCGGTGTGATTTTGGAGGACGTATGGGATGATGCCGGTGTTGGGATTGGAGGGCGTGATGGTTGGGAGTGTATCTGTACTTGTAGTCTACGTTAGCTATGGATGGTTCTTGGTTGGCATATTGCCGTTCGCTTTCGTCAAGGGAGTGCACTTGTTCGCTGCGCCAAATGCACTCACACCGTTTATTACTCTTGTGCCCCCCAGGCAGACAATTTGGCGCTTCCACCATTATTCATGCATTGCTGTTCCGATCTCCCCGGCTGCTTATTGGCCCGAAAACTCGTGGCTTCGGAAAACCGGGGTGCCTGGTGCCCGCCGTGTCCCTGACGTGCCATCATTCAATTTGTCTAATGATACTGGGTCTCCTCTGGCCGGGTAAAGCCGCCATGACGCGTTGCCGACATGCTCTGCCGTCGTTTCAACTGCTGATCTGTCAACACGTCTTTCTCACGTTCTCTACCAGTTTAGCTTTTTTCTTTGTGTTTGTGGACAACTTCGTTGGGCGTAGCATCCGTACATGTCAGCACTTGCGTTCCTACTCGCATCATCTCGGATTTTGCGATTTTTATTCCCCAATTGGTCTCGCTGGTGCCTGCTAGGCTTTGTACAAATTGATATGAGCAGCTCGCGCGCGCGTGGAAGCTTTTGCCCAAGACGTCAACTCATTATTTGATCATCGCTGCTTGTCAGTAGGTACATACCTAGTGACCGAAAACATGACGGGCTCCTCGGGACCGCCTACCAATGGCGACCTCAACCAGGAAATTGTCCTGAGACGGGAGGTGCCCCCATTCCTGTCTAAGCTCGTGTACGCCGGGTACATGTACAGCTTGAAGACTATCTTAGGTCCCGTCTTCTGGCTGCGCGAGTGGCAAGAGTCCCGCCATCCACCCGAGGGGCGTCCCGACATCGTCAAGACGTACGACTGCCGCCCAGGCCTCCCCGTTCGGTAAGTCTGTCGTCACAACATTGGCATGCCTGCCGCAAATCCCACACTGACGGGCAATAATCCAGCATCTTCTTCCCCTCGTCCTACGACCAAACCTCCTCCACTACTCTCCCCACCCTCTTCACAATCCACGGCGGGGGGTTCTGTATCGGCCACCAGCGAGACGACGATGAGTGGAATCGCGCCTTCGCCGACAAGCACGCCGCGCTCGTCATCTCGCTTAACTACTCCAAGGCACCCACCTACCCCTTCCCCGCGGCGCCCCATGACGTGGGAGCCCTCTTACTCGCCGCCCTGGCCGACGAGTCCCTCCCGATCGACCGCACCGCCAGCCCCAACCGCCCCAACAAGACGGCGATCCTGGGCTTCTCCGCCGGCGGCAACCTCGCCCTCTCCGTCTCCCAGCTCCCCGCCGTCCGCAACCACCCGCTCTCCCCCGCCGCCGTGATAAGCGTCTACGGCTGCCTAGATCTGAGCTACGACCCGCACGAGAAACTGCGCAACCGCCCCTGGAAGCCCACCCTGCCCTCCCCGCGCGGCAACGCCAAGGACGCGCTGATCGGCCTGGCGCCCGCCTTTGACTGGTCCTACATCCCGTACGGCCAGGACCTGCGCGACCCGCTGCTGAGCCCGCACTATGCGGCGCCGGCGGACTTGCCCGGGTATGTGTGCATCGTCGGGGCGGAGCTGGATATGCTCGCGCACGAGAGCTGGCGGATGGCGTGCAGGCTTGCGAAAAAGCGGGAGATTCCGGATCGGGGGAGCGAGGTGGCGGAATGGAGGGTCTGTGGGCGGGTGGACGGGAAGGTGTCGGGCAAGAAGGGGGACTTGGTTGGAGCGGGAGGGGGGCCCGAGGACGAGAGGTTTGCGTTTGAGGAGAGCTGGGAAGGGGGCGGGGTGAAGTGGCTGCTTGTGCCGGATGTGTTGCACGGGTTTGATAACCCGCATATTCGGGCCCTTGTGGGTGGGGAGGAGGCTACCGAGGATGCGGTGCTCAAGACGGAGGCATATAGGGATGAGGTGGCTAGGTGGCTGAAGGAGGTGGTTTGGCGGCTGTGAGGGCCGGCCATCATCAGTCTCACATAGAGTGTCCATATGCGACTTAAAGTTTCATGAGCATTTTGTAGGGTAATCCCCGACGTGCAACCATCATAACCCATCACTTCCATTGAAGTGAATGCAATCCCCTGAAAGAAGGGGGCTTGTCCGGCTGACGTCAGCGTGGCAAGCATCTCTTAGACTCCACATTTGGGTCCGCAGCGTAACAACCCGTCCAATCCCCTTGTGGTGTAGTTGGCTATCACGTTCGGCTGTAAATGCGTTTATTGATACCGAAAGGTCACCGGCTCGATTCCGGTCGAGGGGACTCTACTTTTTGCGTTTTGCGCTTGTCCTGGTAATCGCATCGTTTCCTTCTTTAGGACGCTTTTGATTTCGTCCACCCGGACGTTCCCAATATTAAACTTTCTTTTGAGGAGCGTCCCGAATCACGCAGAATTACTGTATATCAAGCGGATATCAAAAGGCATAAATAACTTTTACTCCCACGGATCTAATATTATTAGTATGTTATAAGGGGGTGTCTTCTGTCTATCTAAGTGCCCCTTTTCCCTTTCACTCCGTCATGGACAGATGCCCTTGACCACTTGGACCGAGCTCGTATCGTCTTCCCGTAGACGAAAAACACAAATGGCACGGGTATCAAGAGCACGGCAAACCCAGCTGGAATCGACGACCCGGGGCCAACCCCGAGATTGTGGTACATGGGGCCCACGACCAGCGGAAACGCGCATGCAAAGCACGACCGCAGGAACGTGTTGGCAGCCACAGCCGAGGCGGCATACTTGGTGAAGGTGTCAACCAAGTAATTCAGGGCGGCCTGGAAGATGGTGAAGAACCCCGTGCCGAGCATGACCAGGCCAACACAGGGGACGACCCAGTGGATGCCCGGGCTCGCCGTCCACCCGGTGAGAAACTGCCCACCAGCAAACAACACCGACCCGAGCATCATGGGGGGCAAACGCCGCTCCGGAACGGCTCTGTTCCCGGCGGCGTGGTACGCCTTGTTGTACAGTTGCTGGTTGTACACATTTGCCGCGCAACCGAGAATGGCTCCAATGAAGATGCACAGGAAGGGCAGCGTTGAGACGACGTGCGACCAGCCACGGACCTCGCCAAAGATGATGGGGATCGACCCGAGCTGCATGTACAGGATACCGTAGCAGAAGCTGGCATAGAGGGCGACGAGAAAGCAGATCGGGGTGCAGAGCAGCTGGATGGGACGCACCAGGAACTTGCGGGCCAGCTCGGCGACGCTGACATCCCACTCCTCGAACTTTGCGTGCAGCGCCCAGTTGCCGCTCTCGATGCGCAGGCGGCGGGCCTTGTAGACGAGCAGTTTCGGCGGGTACGTCTCGTCGATGAAGATGACGGCGACCAGGAGAACAACGCCCTGGAGAATCCCTGCGAGGTACAGCGTCCATCGCCAGCCTAGATCGGGCTGGACAGCCACCGCCGCAGAGACGATTGGTCCTATCATATGATCTCGGTCAGCAAATACAACAACTGAACCAAGCCCAAACCCAAACCCAAGGACCCTCCCTTTTTCGGGGAAAAAATGCAACGAAACCAAATCAAAAACATACCCAGCGCCGGCCCAGCCACAACCGCCATCGCATACCCGGCCATGGCGATCCCCCTCTGCGCCGGCCCAAACAAATCCCCCAACACCCCGCCCGTGTTCGTCACGGGGGCGCTCGCGAAAAAAGCCCCCCAGAACCTCGTCACCATCAGCGCCTGGAAGTCCTTGCTCGCGCCGCTCGCAAAGCTAAAACACCCGGCCACAAACATGGGCCCAAACACGGCCAGCCGGCGCCCGTACACCTCGCTCAGCGGCGCCCAGAGCAACGGGCCGAGGCCAAACCCAACCAGGAAGAGCGACGTCCCGAGGATGGACACCTGCGTCGACACGTCGAACTCCTCCGCGACGAGCGCCGTGCCGGCCGAGTAGCACGACGACGCCCAGGTTGCGGTCATGGTGACGAGGCCGTAGAGGAGGGTGGTCACGACCTTTTTGCCGAGCGGCCAGTTGAGGGGTTTGTAGGGGTCTGCGGGCCCGTCGAAGTCGACGAGGGAGGAGGCGGTGGTGGGGGTGTGGGAGAGCGGGTGGGTGAAGGGCGGGAGCGGGTGCGGGCGGGAGCGGATGTGCGAGATGAGGGTGGTGGAGCGGCGCGAGAGGCTGCGGGTGAGGCGGGTGGTGGGCTCTGGCCGCGCGCCTGTTGCCGTCGCGGAGCTGGTGGCTCGGGGGGTGGATGGAGTCGAAGAGGCTAGGCTGGAGGTTCCGGCCGTGGTGACGGTGCTGGCGGACCGGGCGGTCCCCCCCGTGCGGGTGCGCGAGAGGCGCATGTCGAGAGGTGTGGGGCGGTGGCCGTCATAGTCGTCGTCGGTGTCGTAGGTTTCGTCGTCGTCGTCGTCGTCGTCGTCGTTGTCGTCGTCGTTGTCGTCGTCGGTGGTGGTGATGGCATCTTTTTCGAGGACGGGCCTGGGTTCTGTGTGGAAAGAACTACTGTCGGACTCGGAGGGCCGTCCGCGTTGGTGTAATATGTCGGAATGCGGAGTGAGATCTGCCATCTTGTTTGCTGGCCATGGTGATGGTCTCCTGGGGATGTTGTGCAACTGAGACACTAGGGCAAACCATTAGATTTTAAAGCACAGTGTGGGGACAAAATTGGCCAACTTGTGAATCACGACGTCATTGTTCACGTACACACCTGGCAAAGCTTCTCCGATTCTTGTGGGGCCGAGCCAAGATTCGGGCCGGTATCGCCAAGCCGGAGCCCGTCCGCCGATGATCGACCACGATGGGAACATGGGGGGATGATGTGTAAGAAGATTCGACGGCAAAACATAGGGTATCGAATTCCAACCATTCAACAAACGGGGTTTGGTTCGGGAACCGAACCGGGTTGTTTCTGAGCTCACATCTGCCGGTGGATATAAACAATGCCCCCGTTCCCGTCAGGAACTCCAACACCACCACCACAACAACACTCGTTCTCTATTCTCTACTCACCAACATGCTTCACGATGGCCACACTTAACGCTATCTCATTGACTTCGTTGATCCCATCCCAAACCTCTATCCTCGACTTCTTTGTCCATAGCTCTACTAGCATACTTGCTGCTCATCGAGCCGGTTCTGGCTATAAATAGCTCTGTGAGCTGGTGCTTGTGTCTAACAGGGCGCTTCGACTTGGATATCTATATCCTTAATATCTCTATTGCCGATAACCGCTCCCTGGGCTCTCTTTCCGCGGAACTCCCGACCCCCTATCTCCTCCTTCTGGAAGATATGGACGCCGTTGGCGTAGCGCGGTCTCGGCAAGGCGAAATAGACATCACTAAAGCCAGGGAAGATGACGCCCAGAGTCGGGCCCTATCGTAGGGGAATCTATCGCTATTGCGCATTCTCAACACTCTTGATGGTGTATCGGCACAGGAGGGTCGGCTACTCGTGATGACCACGAACCATTTGGGCCATCTGGACCGAGCGCTTATTTGGGCTGGGAGCCTTAGTCTTGGTGCCAACAACTTCCTATTGACCTCTCCAGCGCTCCAAGGAGCCGCAATCCCCACGGCGCGACAGCCATCGCTTCTCCAGCACCATGGCAGCTTGCGACGCGGACCCGTATGCCCCCTGCTTGAGGGTTTCCCATGTGCACGTTTCACCAGACGGAGGCAATACCGACGAGGTTCTTCTCGTGCTAAAGAACGGAACGGCCATGTCGAACAGTCGAACGAGTCATCCAACAGGGCGATTTGAACAACTTGGCAAAGCATCCGCTAGACATCGGGCGGGCTATCGAAGTGTCCGAAAGGATTTAGCTTCGGCAAGTCTGGTCTCCTGGTCCATGAAAAGTACGCTGCTGTCTCTACTAGAGTGGCACCTCGCCTATATTGATCCTACCAGGGCCTCGCTAGCACTCGAGCAACTACGTCTAGATAAGTAGTGCAGGCCGATATGCAATTGCGACCGAATTGATCCCGACACGGCACTTCCATGCTGCCTTATGTAAGTGTGCCTGGGAGCTAACGCGGATCTTGCTTGTTTGCGGATAGTGATGGCCAGGCGGCTAAATGCCGCGCCGGCTCCCGGGTTAATATATTCTTGACCGCGGCCAAAGCCGGTGTTTTGCGATGCTATTTACCCACAAGCATTCCGGAAAGCTGGTCCACCCTCGTGCGACCTTGGCATCGGATACCCCAGATTCTCATGTCCCCATGATTACGCGCGGTCCTTTTAATGAGCGGTAGAGATCCTGTTCCTGCTCCTTTGCCCCGGACTAGCACTCCATTTCCCCACACAAAGGCGGAGAAGTAGATGAAAACGGGCGGGTTCCGGGTTCCAGACGCCCGGGGATAGAGTCAAGAGGCGGAGGCATGGGGATATATAAGAAGCGGGTGGTCGAGTGAGAGAGGGGGGGGTCTCTTCTGGATGACTTGGTCTACGCTCCACCTCCAACTCGGATTCGAATAACACATCCACACGATGCTCGCCGAAACTGTCATTGCCGGCCTGCTGCTGGCCTCCAGCGCCGTTGCGGCCCCCGCGCCGACCCCGCTCCAGTTCATCAAGCGCGCCCCGAGCCCTGGAGTGGTCATCCAGAAGTGCAGCAACCCCGGGATGCTCGCGCTTGCGTACGATGACGGCCCGTACCAGTACACTTCGCAGCTGGTCGACATCCTCGACAAGGCCGGCGCCAAGGCCACCTTCTTCTGGACCGGCACGCTCTACGGATGCATCTACAACCAGGCTGCCGCCGTGAAGAAGGCCTATGCCTCGGGCCATCAGATCGCCTCGCACTCATGGTGAGTTTTCTCCGTGGCATTGTTCCAATACAACAACATGCACTCACGCAAGATAGGACCCACGGCCACATGGGCGGCATGGGCGAGTCGCAGATCCGCTCCGAGATGACCAAGGTTGAGGATGCCCTCGTCAACCTGATCGGCAAGAAGCCGGCCTACATGCGCCCCCCGTACCTTGAGACGGGCGGCGCATTCCTGCCGACCATGAGGTCGATGAACTACAAGGTCATTACCAACGACGTCGACTCGGGCGACTGGAACAACCGGAGCCCGCAGCAGAGCCAACAGAGCTTCCAGCAGGCTGGCGCTGGCGGTAACGGCCACATCCCCCTCATGCACGAGACCTACTCGGGCACCGTCAACACCCTTACCCCGTGGTTGATCAACTGGGCCAAACAGAACAACCTGAAGCTCGTTACAGTTGGTGAGTTGACTGTGCGATATTCCCCGAGCAGGACAACGCTGACATCTACTTGTAGCCGAGTGCTTGGGCGATGCCGATGGCATGTACCAGCCTGGAACCTTCACGCCCAACGGCAGGAACACCTGCTAGTGTGTTGCCTAGTCCAGAGAGCATGGGTGTACTTCTAGCGATTGGTGATGTAGGCGACGCTAGAGGAGGGGGTCATTGCTGAGGCTATGTATATAGTTGTTTCGGCGTACATAGGTCAAAAGTGCAACTCGCTCAACCGCTCGTTGAATCCATAGCTGTGTGAGGTTGAGTAGCAGCCAAAGCATTCTACACCTTGGCAATGTGTTGATTGGTTGACTTTGATTTGCCACTACCTGAGAGACGCTATAGAAAAAAAGGTTGTTTTCGGGCTGCTAGTGAGCGTTGTAGATCAGACCATGTCTCCTACCCCTGACATAGCGCACGCAGTTCCCTCTCAACCACTTCAAGCGGGTTCCCCTTGGCAACTTCAACCGCCAACTCTCTCGCGCGGGCACGATACTTCCCGCCGCTTCCCAAAATTTTACCAACGGCTTCGGCCACGGCCGAAGGGGATGGCCGTCCGGTGTGCAGATTGATCCCAACACCAGTCCACTCGACTCGCGCAGCGACCTCGCACTTGTCCTCGGTCAGACCCGCCGCCACCACTGGGACTCCATTGACGACACAATGCATAAAACCACCGTAGCCGGCATTGAAGACCATGACATCGGCGAATGATAGCACCGAGTCGTAGGGGATGAAGTCGACGACGTGGACATTGCCAAGGTCGACACCCTCTTCAGGGGCGGGCAGAACCCCGGGAGGAGCTTCCAGGCCCTGCTTCCCAAGCAGTGCAATAAGCAGGATGTCCTTCCTCCCAGCCAGCGCCCTGATGGTCGGCGCCACCAACATACTGTAGTCTCTCGCCAACGTGCCCTGCGAGACAACCACGACACTCCGTCTCTCGGGGTCGCCTTCCGGCAGCTTCGCATTCTCCACCACCTCCTTCTGCCACCACGCCGGAAACGTAAACCCCGGCGGTACCACCTTGCTGGGCGGCAAGCTCCCCGCGAACTTGACATGGGCCGGCAGGTCCGGGCGGGGATACTCCAGCAGCGGATGGCACAGCTGCAGCGTCGTATCATGGGCCGTCACACTCAAGTTGATCATCCACTCGTTCGGTACGTCCTTCCCTCCCGCCTCCCTCATGCGCTCCCTAAACCCATCATACGCCTCCTTGACGACATACTTGTACAACCACTCCCTCAGCACCCTATCCCTCTCCGTCGCTTCCCCGTCCCCGCCACTCGGCGGCAGCAACCCCAAAGGAAACGGCGGCACGCCCTCGCCGTCCAGCATCAACGGCGTCACGTTCACCCCCAGACTCCTCGGCATCCTCTCGCCCTCCGCGAACCCCTCGGGCCTTTGGGCCCCCCACTTCCAAGGCAAATACCCAAACCACATCGTCTCGTTCACCACCACCACCTCCCGCCTCTGCTCCCCTCCCCCACCTCCAAACCGTTTCTTCACCGCCTCCAGCGCCGCCCGCGTGCTCTCCACCTGCCCGGGAATCTGCCCGATAAAAAAAGTCCTAAAGTCCTGCACCATGCGCGGCAGCCCCTCGGCGTAGCGCGCGCGCTCCATGCCCCATTGGCGGTAGGGCCCGTGCTCGAGGGTGAGGGAGGCGTGCACGGGGAAGAAGGCGGCGCCCGAGGACTCGATGAGCGCGCGGTGCTGCGCGCCGCCGACAAAGGTCACCGGGTAGCCCTTGCGGACCAGGTGGCGGGCGATGGCGGTCAGCGGGAGGACGTGGCCCGGCGCGGTGGACGAGGTGCAGAGGATGAGGACTGCGGGGAGGGGCTTGGACGGCGGCGCTGTGCCGTTGGCGTCGCCATTGGCGTTATTGGACATGGTGAGTTGTGGATGTGGTGATAGTAGATGCTGGTGGTGGATGTGGGATTTCGCTACGTCGTGTTGGGTAGGCAGACGACCTAGGCCTGGCGCAGTGGTGGGATGCGACGGCCTGCTTGGGATGGGGTCTTTGAGTTGAGGATATAGTACATACATACCATAGCTGTGAACACAAAACCCCCCCATCGCGGGCTGGACCCCCGAGTCCGGACATCCTGCCGGGGGTGGGACCGGACTTGTGGCGGTCCCGATGCAGCTTATACAGTCTGATGCTACGTTGGAGTTGGGGGCTCCCCAAGCAGGGGAAAAGAAGGCTCATAGCATGTTGACGTCCTAGTCCTCGATAGAGCAAGAACACGGGCCACAACAAGCTTGGTGGCTTCTGCATCCTACCGATTCAGCCGGATTACATGTCTCCCCAGACCCTGGTCTTGTCCCTTAGCGAGCCACTGAAACAGATATCTCGGGACCGATCTAGACCCCAAGCACCGAGGCGAAAGTAGCCAAGATAGCGTATATATGAGCCCATCGAGCTGGGTTGAGGATGCAAATATATCAGGGTCGCCTCTGCCGGACTGTTCAAGTCCCCACATCGATCCCGACGGGGCGGATCCGGTCCCGGGTAGAAATCCGAAGCGGCGCGGGCTCATCCCTATAAGAGTCTGAGGAACCACAATTAACTGCTCTCGAACACTGTTAAATAGCAAATGTGTATAGCATCTTGATGGGCCCGAAAGGAGCAAAAAACAAATCAACGACAACTACAAGATTCGAACTTGTGAGGGCGAACCCAACAGATAGCTGAACGTGGAAATTCAAGTCTGTCGCCTTAACCACTCGGCCAAGTTGTCATTAAAATGTAGTTGGTAAAATTTCAACTTACATAGTGCGAACCGCCCACGGGGGAGGAGTTTTCGGAGCCAGGAAAAGAGAAAAGGTTGAAGCAATGGCAATTTCTATGTGTCACCGGTATTGTTTAGGTAAGACAATCCGGCCGTAAGGTTGGAGGATTGGGGCGTTTCAAAATCCCCACCTGGTTGCTTTGCAAGCCATGGCGCTAGAAGTCTTGGAGTTGTGTTAGCCTAGCCCAAATGCAGGCTTGTTTCGATATTCTAATGTGGTCGAGAGGAGGGCATCTTTCACCACCAGGGCACTCTATTCACATGCTGTACCTTGAGCTCAACCAGCTTATCTAACCCACCTAGCCTACGGGAAGAGATTGGGGCCACCCGCACCCCCACCGCCATCTTCCCTCATCAACCTCTCCAGCGCGGCCATCAATACCTTCGCACACCCAGCTCGATACTCGGCCGCAAGCATCTGATTTCGATTCCCCGGCGGCGGTAGACCCCCCTCACCCTCTTCGTCATCCTCGTCCCCCATCTCCGCTTCTCGCAACCGCTGATAATCAAACTGCAACTTCCCCGCCAGGGTCCCCTTCACCCGCTCCACCAGCGGCACCAGTTCCTGCGGCGGCCCGGCGCTGTTCGCCGGATCCGAGGTATCCAAACCCCACCCGCCGAGCGCCTCCGCCTCCTCCGGGGTGGCCAAAGCCGAGGCCAGATCGTCAACCAGTGCCGGCTCCAAGTGCGCGAAGCAAGGAAGGAAGGAGAGGCGGCCGGGCGGGCCGAGAGACAGCCGGGAGCGGCCGACGAGGGAGCTCGGGTGGGAGATGGGGCGGAGGGAGATGAGGAAGTCTTTTGGTTTTGGTCCAGTCGAGTTGTCACGGTTCGAGACCTCCTCTTCCTGCTGCTGCTGACGCTTGCGGACGTGGATGTAGTCGTTGTGCAGGGCGGCGGTGCAGGGAAGGATGAAGCCGTAGCCGAGAAGCAGTTCGCTGTTGGTTTTGAGGCCGTAGTTGTTGTAGACTTGGTCACCCGGCTGGTAGGCGTCGCGGCAGATGAGTTGGCAGCTGGTGGGGCTGGAGGTCGTATCCCAGGAGTAGCGGGCTGTCATGGAGTGGTTGGCGATGTCAAACAGGGGCTGAAGGATAGAAAAGTCGTCTAGCTGGCAGGATTCTGGGAGAAGGCCGGATATGTGTTGCTTTGTAGCGTCGGAAAGGATGAGAGACGGCCTGAAGCTACGGCTGGTGAAGATGCAAAAGGCCCATTTATACAACAGCGAGGTGTAGTCGGTAAAGTCCGGGAAGTTGTCCTCCTTCAGGAATTTTCTTGCCTGCTTGAATTCCCGCTTGACGTTTGCCTGGATTTCCTCGGCTGCGACGTGGGCGTTTGTGCCCTCCAGGTATGCGATATCCTCGTCGGGCCAGAATGGCGGCAGAGCCCATGCACTGACGTGCTCGGGTGAAGGAAGAGTTGCGATGTAGGGCCACCAGAACGAGTCCTTCCCTTTGAGGTACTCCTTGATCAGAAAGAAGCGACCGACCACATGGGGAGGGATTTTGTGCATGAAGCTAGAAGGGAACGCCGCTGTTTGCTGGGGTGGTGAAGGGGAGAGGCTGATGGGGCCGTCGATGAGGGCGTTCAAGTACGACAAGGTTGTTGAGACGGGGCAAGTGACTGCGCCGAAGCCCGGCTCGACGCCATCGGTAACAGAGGTTTTGACGCGGATTGAGTATTTACTGGCATGGTCGTGGTAGATTTCGAGAGATGGGTGTACTTCTGCCCCATATTGTTGCGACCACTCACGCAGCGCATCGAACCGGGTTGTGTTGTGTTGGTTCATTGTAAGAGTGTTTGGGCGGAAGGGCTGTCAAAAATGGTAATTATGTAAGGTACGTAGGTAGGTATGTACCTATGCACAGTAGGGTCGCTGGTTCCTGTGGTGATGCACAAATTTCGCATTCCGGTTTGATTAGTCAGCGCCAGAGGCCCAAACCCGACTTTTACACACATTCCTCGCGCGGGTGTCTGGCCATTTTGATGAGAGCCTGGGGGGTAACGCATTGCTGTTGAATAGGCACTCAAGAAGATGGCACGATGGTGCTTCATTTTTTAGAGTCAGAATGCGGCTGCCAGTGTCGGCCCTTGCTGTCAGTCTACACAAATCGCTGGAAGTTCTGTTTCCAGTGTGTCAGCGTCTCGGCAGCGAATGGGCATCGCCCCAGTGCGCCCGCCCTTGGACCTCTTGACGTAAGAGAGGGGGGCCCCTTGGCAGGCAGACAAAAAGCTTAAAATGACCCAACATACCACCTGCCCAGGTACGAAGTACTTACGGAATGCCTCGTACACATTTTCCATCCCATTTGGGCACGATGCATGGCCGGCACACAAGCACACACCAGCGCACACAAGACGCACGCAACGCCGGCGCACAACTTCCACAAATTGAGGGCGGCTTCGGCACTCGGCTAGCTGCTATTGCCGGCTCCACAATACTCTAATTAAGGTAGGCCCTCGTCGATATTAGCGCCCACACTTCGCGTGCCACTGGTGGATTTCCATCCGCGGACCGCGCGCCGTCTACAGAGTACCACACGCAATATCACGATAAGCCCGCCCATGTGTGTGCCAAACAACCCTTGGGCATCGCCTGCGAGCCGCCGATCAAGGCGCAGGAAGAGCTCCCGCGCCAGACATGGGAAGGCCACATCTGCCGACAACCCCGCAATCACCTGGGTTTATTTTTGCCACATCTTGGTAGGGCAGTCTAGAAGCCAGCCCGTGGTATATCCAATACGGCGCCTCCGGGTAATGATCCTGGCAGCACGGCTACGATCTGATTCGCAGCGTCGTGCATTTATTCACTCTCCGCTTGTCTCGTCATTAAATGATTAAATGGATAGCGAGGCTGGAAGCTGCCGATCTGGGGACGGAGCGTAGACTCGTTCTAGACTTATAAGTCTCGAGCGAGCAGGCCCGGGGTTGCGCCTCCTGCTTGGCCTGCCTCTGCCAACCCACCGACCTGACCCAACTCCTTACTCCCTACTGCCCCTGACTGCCGCAACCAGGCTCATAGCCTCTTAGCCCTCACCGCCAAGATGAAGTTGCTTCTCGCGGGCCTTGCGTCCGTCAACCTTGTCCACGCCGGTCTTCGCTTCCCGTGCTCAACCTTGACCTTCCAGCGCCTTGACCCCGCCGGTCAGCCAGGCTCGAACCCGTCGGCCCATGTCCACCACATCGTGGGTGGAAATGCCTTCAATGCCACCATGGAGGGCGATGTAGGTGCGAGGGCCACCTGCACCACCTGCCAAATGTCGGAGGATTTCTCGAACTACTGGACTGCCACGTTGTATTTCAAGCACCCTACCAACGGCTCCTATCATCGCGTATCTCCGATGCCTGTTCAGCCCCTTTTGGGAGGCTCCCAAGGCGCCCAAGGTGGACTTACCGTCTACTATTCCCAGTTCGACCTGAGCAGGGACAACCTGGCTCAACAGCCCATCAAGGCATTCCCGCCAGTAAGCACACCAAAAAGCAAAATAATAACAAAATGCTATCCTAGCCAGCAGAAATCTTGACACATTATAAATTATAGGGTTTCCGTATGGTGGTGGGCAATCCAGCCGCAACCTCCAAGGTCCACGCCGGCCTCAGCTACCAATGCATGACGGCCAACAGCAGAGGCGCCATCACTAACGAGATGCCCACCAAGCCATGCCCGGGCGGCATTTTCACTACCCACCACTTCCCTCCGTTAGTAGCCCTTTCTTCAACAACCACTCCCCCCCCAAACCCTCCTCCTCCTCCTCCCCCTTACCACCCCATATTGCGATCCTCTTGCCTTTACTAACAGGGTATTTATAGGTGCTGGGATGGCAAGAATCTCGACAGCCCCGATCACCAGTCCCACATGTACAACACTGTTACTTCAGAGGGTTTCACAAACGCGCCAAAATGCCCGTCGTCTCACCCTGTCCGCGTCCCGCAAGTGGCCTTCGAGACTGTCTGGGACACGAGACCCTTCAACAGCATGTGGCCTTCGGGCACTCCGAATCCTTTCGTGTGGAGCTTCGAGGGCAATGGCTATGGCACCCATGCTGATTACCTGTTCGGCTGGAAGGGCGATTCTCTTCAGCGCGCCATGGACAAGTCGGAGTGCTTCTACGATGGCTGCGGCTCCATCACGAAGCAGGCCATGACCACCGCGAACAGGTGCACAGTCAAGGACATGGTTGGCGAACAGACTGATGGATGTACGTATCAAAAACACGCCGATTTCGGCGATACAGATGCTAACTCATAACAGGGCTCAAACATCTCCCAGGAATGGAAATGTAGGATGGAGAGGACCCGCATCTTAACGGAGGCCATGGAGAATTGGACATCTTTACTTACAGGGTTCTGCTCTAAACACACACACACCATCACCCGTTTGATCGTATGCTCTCTATGTTCAGATTATGGGGATTGGTGCTATTATTTTCTCTAGACGGCCTGGTCGTCCTTTAGTTTAGCGCGCGTCTCTTTGACCTTTACTACGAACAGATTTCTTTTTGTATCATCCTCCACGTAGTCAGTACCTGCACAACGTCCCGTTTGATGCACCAAATAAATTCATGAAATTCTGGTTCAGTGACTCGGAGTGGGCATCCAAATATGGTTCGGAAACCTCCCTTCCAAAAGAGCCGTTGCCCGTTGGTGAAGGAAGCTTGGCTGGAGCGGAGAGGAGCAAAATGTCGGTGATGGAAAAACCTCGCCGGCGTTGCTACATATCTTCACCAAGGTGAACCGGTCCGGGAAGGGTAGTCTGTACAGCTAGAGAGCCAGCTATACCAGCCGGCACTAATAGTGGTTTTGGAGTATCTTAATCTTTACTGCCAGAAAGCTCCAGTCTCCTGTACTACATCCTCCTCTACCATTGGGTAACCCCAATACAATGCCCCGGTGGCTCCGTCGACTGAGCGAACATAACCCCCGGGATGCTTGAGAGAGGATTGGCCGTCGACTTTCCAAATCGGCCGCCCAGTGAAGAACTCTCGTCCATGCTCTGTCAAGGTGCCAACCTGGAGAGGTGTCTGTACAGCGAGGGCTTGGCACCTGCGAAATCCCTAGACCATGAGCCTGTAGAGCGCGTACCGAAGTATACATATGGAGCCATTCATAGGGATAACCCAACGGTCAGTCGGGCAGTCGGCATTCTGGATATACTCAGGCTTGCGTGCTCGAAACTGGAGGATCAGGAGAAACCGTCTGTCCCAACAGAACATTTGGGGACATTGGTACTTATCCGCGTACCTGTTAAATCTCAGAATTGGACGCTGTTCCAGAGTTTTCCAGACTGATCTTTTTCCCCAACCGAAATTATTATAGAAGTAGGAACCCGATATAGAATAAACTTACCCACGAAGCTCCCGCGCCAATTTCTGTTGTGCCGAACCCAGATTGCCAGATTGCCACTCTCGTCTATTGATCAATTTTCGTTTCATCTCGCCGATTGCCACGGGATATCACTGGTTACCGACGTACACACCATAGGTAGAGTTTACGGTTTCAGAGATATTGACATCTCTTAGTAATACACGCAGCCAGCACGATGTCGGATATCTCGGGATACTACCAATACTCCGCGTCAGCTTCAGTCTCAAGCCTCCAGAACCTGTCGTTTGGTAGATAAGCAGGCTCGTGAAAACGCTTCTCTTCCTCGTCCTCGTAGAGTGGAAGAAACACTAGATTAAACGGAGTATAAATAATACCCTCCTAGTCGACCGTACGATGAACTAAGAGGTTTGTATTGGTGCGTATACTTGAGCCCAAGCTTTGTTTGTGGAGGAAACGTAATTGGGGCTGTTGATAATGGTCTGCGAGTGCTAAAGGATGAGCTCGCCAGCAGACGGCATTGTAATGGCGATAATTCAGGTTGGAAATGAGAAATTCTGGGTGTCACAAACGACGGGAGTGACAAGGCAAGGGGGAAATGGCAACGAGAAATCATGGGTCGACCCCGCAACTTCTCTTAAACTTGACCAGGTAACAACCAACGGGCAACAACCAACGGGCTACAACTACCTAGGCAAAGTGACGGTAGGTTGCGTATTCATCAGGCACCCAACTGACCTGTGCTTCCACCGCTGGCCATCAGGTCACGTGCAGAAAAATCCTGAGGCTGGCGCGCAAATCTAAAAAAAAGTTCCCCTGATGTTCACCAAAATATCACCTAATCTTGCGCAGATGGATACAGAAACCTCACAGCCACCACAGCCTCCAGTTGGCAAGCATGAGATTGAGCTACCTAAGTACAAACGTCCCGGGGAGCCAGAGCACTACCGCCTTTCAGCGGCTCGACTTGGGACCACCAAACGTAGGTCTCCGACAACGCCCGTCGTAAGTAGGACATTCTGGGCCTTTACTTGGAGCGCTTTATTAACATCCCGGGGGGGGGAAGCACTTCTGGTTCAGGACCCGATACATCTCTACCCTTGCTGCAGACCTTTCCCACCTCCACCCTCATATTCTCGAATTGTATATTCGCCCATCGATAGCGGCCAACGTGATTAGATCCTACGTCAGACTCCTCCCTGACTTTATCCAGTCTTGGGCCCGGATTGCCCTCCCCGAATGGTTTCTTCCCGATCATGTGGTCCTTAAACAACAGAAATAGGGCGAAGAGGAAGTGATTATGGAGGAGCTGTTTGATACCGAAGTTAAGGCGTACAATCGGCTCAAACCCCTGCAAGGCGTGGTTATTCCGATATTTTACGGTCGCCTATACTATAACGGGAAAGGGCCATGATCCTCGAGCATCTGGGAGGCGTATCAATGTCTTCGCCTGAGGGTGCAACACTGCAATCAGAGGAGCTGTCAACCCTGCTGCAACCCTGCTACCGAGCACTCCACGCCTTTGGTGTGCACCATGACGACCCTAACTTGTCCAACTTTCAGCTTGTGAATGGGAAAATCATGGTTTTGGATTTGGAGAGCGCAGTTTTTGACTTGTCTGCGGATGATCAGGCATTTTTTATGAAGACGAGTATTGAGCACTTGGCGGATATGTACGTTGATATGCAGGCCTATTATCGGCATGACGGGTCGTTGGAAGCAGCATGACAATTGGGAACGCATCGAGAATGCTGGTATTTGTAAAGCGGATCACAGCTTGGAAAAACGACGGGAGGCTCTGGCCATTAATTACTCGGCTCGTGAATTCCTCCTCAAGTATATCGCTGTCCGAACCGCAAACAAGTCATTCCTACTAGAGCAGCCAAAATCCAAATTAAAGAGATACTCAGCCGTTTTCCACGTCTGTCGTAGTCGTCACAGCTCTCTATGCTGTCTCCTCTTCCCCAGAGCCGCCCACATGCTCCAGCGAACCATCTCAGCATTTTGCGTCGCATTCTCCACAGCATTCCCAGAGCCTGAATCTAAGTCTACCGTCGAGAGGCTCCGAACACACCTTTCCCCCCCAACATTCTCGAGGCCGATCATGCCTAATGCACCACAACGAAACCGACCACTAGACGGCCCTCATCCTACAATTGACCTAGCACGCACCTGCGGACATGGATCCCAAGCGCTATTCCAGGGACCATCTCGCAGCGCCTGGCATTCTGCGGAGGTAGCGGGTGAACAATCCGACGCTTACCACATGGTTGGATTACCAACCAGTCAGTCCGAAGCGGCAGGTCCTCTAGTCTAGTCTTAAATATATGAGGGAATATATATACTGTATAAATGATCAAAAATCCTGGCTCTACAACCTTATCCCCTATCTATCTAGATGAAGGCTTCTTATCTTAAGTTAGTATAGTATAGTTTCCTTTATCTATAGTAGTTGTGGAGCTAGTTGTCAGGGTTGCCTGCACTGCAGTCGCTTGTCAAGGAAGATGGTATCAACACTGGCCACAGAGACAGGGCCGTAGAACTGGTGTTTCAATCTTGCAGTCAGGTTCATGCAAAGGCTGATCCTTAGGTCTCCCAGACCTGCGGATGCGGGACAGAGTCCCTTGTGTATATACAGCACCGCGTCAGGGTTATGTCATGCCTTCCTACGTGGTGACCTGCGTGGTGATCCTGACTAAAAACACGGTTGTTGGTTAGGGTTAGGGCTTTATATATAAAATGTCGCGTGGTATAGTCTGGAAAGGCAAATCATACAGTCCCAAAAGTATATCTTTATAAAAAGGAGGGTTAATTAGAGGGTCTTCATCTGCTAAAATATCCTTATTTCTTCCTTTTGTTAGAAGAGCTTTACAATGCACTCATTACCCACATCCTTTACAGTCTTCAACTATAGACCACTATGGTACTCTGTATTTGCGAAACACTGTAACGGCCCCCTTCCCCCCAGCCAAATTTGCGAGATGGGAATCTAACCAAGTATACTATTGTTCCAGATCCATCACCAGTTAATAGAACCTTGCTAGGACTTGCCCGCGACTATATCGACGAGACGCCCGTGCTGTTTTCATACGCTATTGCGATCATCCTGTTCGATTTTTTTCGTCTGGGCATTGCCGCTACCGACAAATCTACCGCGCCAATCTGCCGCTCACCCAGCGGCTCGTCCTCATCGCGATCTTCAGCGTTGGATCGTTCGTCGTCGTCGTTGCTGGCGTGCGCATCTACTATCTCGACATCGTCCTCCGAGAGACGTACGATGTCACATGGGAGGGGTCTCATCTGTGTCTGTGGTCCACTCAACCATCAAAAACCCCGAAACGGGGCCTGAGAAGTGCCTGTGCAGTGGATAACTATGTATGTTCTGTGCCACACATGTCTGTATCTGCAGGTGGGCTGTGTCGTGCCGCACTGGCGGGTTGGTGGCACAGCTTCGGGCCAGGATTCCGCAGGAGCGTCAGGGGCTTCGAGGCAGAAGATGAAACAAGTTACAGCCTTGAAGTCTCGGATGGCCCCGGTTTTCATGTCTTCACCGTGGAACAGCGAGCCGAAATGTCACCAGAAATAGCAGTCCCATCGACTACGCCGTCGTCATCCCACGAGATGCGGCACCAACAAATGTGCTACCAACTGGAGCCGCGGCTCAGTTATTGCGAGCCGCGCCGTAAAGCAGTTGCGATGGCGATGAGAGTCAAGAAAATATAATAACGATGGCAGCGGCAGGCCGTGAGGCCTGGCATCCGGGTGAGCAACTCCTTCGACGACAAACCTCATTGATGCTATCGAACCCGGATTCTCCGTCTAAGGTTGCCGACGGTGTTGCCCAAGCGTCATAGGACATTCGACATCACCTACAGCATCGCCCTCCACTACTATCAGCGTTACAGACAAGGCAACCAAGTAGCTTACCATGGCGCCGAACAGCCGACCCCCAAGCCTTCCCTCTATCCCCGACATTGCCCTGGACCTCGACGAAAAAGCCCACCTCCTCCCCGAGCTCGACGAGGTTCTTAGCTCAACAGGCGAATCCAGCATCACCCTCGACGAGGAAGATGACTATCGCCCTTCGCGCTCCCACAGCACCCACACCCAACGCTCATTCCACCGCCAGCGGCCCCTTTTCCCAACCCGCTTCTCGTCTATCCACAGCAACGCCCACTCCACTCACACCACCACCACCACCCTCCCACTGACCCCCGGCCGGTTCGACTCGACCTGCCAAGTCCAGGCACTGTACGTTATCCCCCCCCCCTCCCCCCCCCCCCCTTCCTCAACCAAATCACCCACTAACCACGAGTGGTGCAGACAGCTCCCACCAACGCAAAAGACCCTCTACGAATCCTGGACAATAACCTACCACCACCCGCGCCCCCGCACCACCCGGCACGTGCGCATGTTGGGCGTCACGGTCTGGCGCCAGTTCGAACGCGAGGAAGGGTCGGTCTTGTCCGTGGTGCCCAACCCGCACTTCTCGCAGGACGAGCTGGCCGCAACCGTCGCGCTGCACGAGGCGTCCGTCGCGGCACACGTGCAGCGCCGCAAGAAGCGCCGGCTTTCCAAGGTGCAGCCGCCACAAGTTGGTATGGGGATCGGGATGGGGATCGGGACGGGGATGGGCACGGGGGGAGGGGATGGCGTTGGTGGTGGGGGCTGGGAGGGCGCCGAGTACGCGGCCGATCTAGAGCAGCGGATCCGCGGGCTGGATTGGAAGGTGCAGGACGAGATCTACGAGCTGCTGAGTGACCGGGTGCAGAGCAGCAGCAATGCGTTCCGGAGGAGGGACTGGCGGGTCGTGGTGATGGCCCAGATTCCCGGCGGCGAGCTGACACACTCGCCCTCCGGGTTCAGGCCGGCTGCTGCTGCTGTCGCTGGTGGGAAGCGCAAGTGGTTGTACCCCGCGAACTGGACGTGGAAGGAGATTGCCGGGGCCAGGACGAATTGGGATCACAACATGCCACTTACCGAGTACAGGCTTATTCTGAGGGGGTCCGAGACCAAGTCGAACGACCAGGGCTGGGGACACTATAACCGGTATAGTCGGCCGTGGAGGATGGCGGATGACAAGGAGATTGGAGAGAAAAGGCGATGGTCGAGTATGTCAGGGAGGAGTGACAAGTATGTGGACTTTTAAGGGGTAGAGGGCTTGGGTGTATGACGTTCGGTACATGGAAAAGGCGTTTCGATTTTCTTGTCCATCTTTTATGGGGTTCACTAGATTCATGACGCATAGGATGAGGACAACTAGCATGGCAAAACAGAAAGTTAAAAACGAGGGAATTCGAGCCAGTCCGGAAATGAACATGCCAAAACAGCCCTTTGGGGTCCCCCCTACTTCGACGACTGCCACGCTGGTACAAGCTCCCCATACACAGCGCGCTCGAGTTCGTCCCACATCTTGAGCACAGTTGCGTCCCCGTAGGGAATGACATTAACGAACAACACCGCTCCGATGCCTGTTTCCGGATCAATCCACTACGCACAAAAAGGTTAGTAAAGCTGTTCACGCAAAGCCGTAAAACAGAGCAGACAACTCACCCATCGGGAATTACACATCCCCGACCACATCAGACTCCCTTTCTTCCGCTTCCCCTCGACATCCCCCATCGTCAATATCCCCCCAATCCCATGATCAACCGGCGTGCCCTCGGGCAACTCGGCAGCCGACCCAAACTTCCACACGATTCCCTTCATCCACTCCCTCTGCGTGTCATCCAACTGCGGCCGGAACATCTCTCTCGCCGTCTCCTGCTTCACCACGCCGCCCTCCTCCCCAGCCAAAGCCCTCAACAGCCCCTGCATAACCCTGGCATAGTCAGCCACACTCATATACAGCCCGGCCCCGCCGCTCTCACAGACCGGCTCGACCGGAAACCCCATCCCGCTCTCCCCCAGCTCCCCGGTCACCGCATCCCGTTCCGACACGGGCGCATACCGCTCCCCCTTTTCCCCGCCGCCCAGCCGCTCCCGATAAAACCCGGTCTCCCGCAGCCCCAACGGCCGGCACACGTGTTCCGCCATGTAGCCGCCCAGCCTGGCGCGCGCCACCCTCTCCAGGACCTGCCCGGCCCAGTCCAGCCCGGTGCCGTAGTACCAGCCCTCCCCGGGCGCGAAGCGGAGCGGCGTGCTCCACCCCTCGAGCGTGCAGCTCCCGACGTTCGCGGTGCGCCCGACGCACCGGCTCCAGCGCGTCAGCTCCGGGTCCGCGACGTCGACGCCCAGGCCGGCGGTGTGCGTGAGCAGGTGGCGGAGCGTGATGGGCTGGGTGTTGTCCCGCAGGATCGGGGCGCCCTCCTCGCCCGGGTGGGTGAAGCCGGTGAGGATGGGCAGCCGGCCGAGTTCCGGGACGAGCGGGCGGACGTCCTCGTCCAGGGTCACGAGGTTGCGCTCGACGAGGTGCATGAGGCAGGTGGTGGTGAGAAGCTTGGTCATGGAGGCGATCCAGGTGATGGAGGTGGTTGTGAAGGGCGGGGAGGACGGCGCGAGGCGGGTACGGCCTGCCGAGGATTGGTGGATGATTCCTGAGAGGGGGGGGGGGAAGTTCGGTTGGTTAGTGGGCTGTTGGGGGAGGGTGTGGAATGTAAATAATTTACCATCTTTGCTCACGACCATGAAGGCAGCTCCGAGGATCTTGTCCTTGGTTGTTGTGTCGTGGGCGACGTAGCTGTTGAGGATGGTCTCAAACTTCGATGCCATTGCGAGGGCCTTGTATGTGTCTGAGTGTAGGAGGTGCGCCGATATGTGAAGGGGAATTGGTGCTACGCGTGAAAGAAGAAGCAGTTAGTGTTCGCTGATTTGGTATGTAATTGTTTGGTATGCAGTCCTTTCCTGGGGGCGGCTCAGTGGCTGAAATACACACGTAAACTCCGCGTCTTAGCAATTTGAGGCGAAATGCAGGCATTCCGCATGCATATTGATCTACAGTCCTAGATGCGGCCTGAGTCACGCCGACCGCGCAGCCAAATAGCCAATCATGAGCTTTCATGGTTGCTATGTATGTACATACAGTACTGTACTTCCTTGCCCTGGGGGGCTCATTCGCCCCAACATGCATCGATGAAGGACAACGATACCAACCGAGAATTACCCAAGACAATCCCATCTTGGCTATCTCTCCAGCCAGGACTTGTCTATGTACATGTCTAGGACTTGTCAAGATTGGGCGGCCCCGGCGACCGTGCCGCTTCCTTCATCCGGAAAAACTCCCTGCAGCCCTTGAGCACCGTATCCACGATTTCGGTCTCCACAGAAGCCGAAGATCCATCCAAGTCCTGGGCAAGGAGACCACCCAAGCCATCAAGGCGAGTGGGTAGGTCGCTTTCCTCAGGGCCGAGACGATCATTTATCCCAGGCCCAGCTTCGGCGGCAATCGCCTCCAGCAAAGCCACGGACTGATCAAAGAGTTCAAAATAGTCAAGTGTGAGGAGCCCCTGTACCTGGGACGAAACTGTGTCATCCAAAAACTGCAGCATCCCGACTGGTGAGAGCTGAGAAAGCGATGCCTTGCGCTGGAACTCCTCCTCGGGACTGGCGCCCGTAAGCGACCGGCCTTCCTCCTGCTCGCTGCGCTCACTCTGCAGGCAGTGCGTGCTGAGCTCTCTGAGGAAGTCCACGAAGGGGGCGCGTCTGTCGTCAAAGGCGTACCGCTGGTATAACCTCTGCCGTACGGTAATGGCTGGGATGTAGGCCTCGTCGCCAGTCATGTGAGCGGTGCACTTTCCTTCCTTACGCTCACCGCCGGTTCTTCCTCCCAGGTTTCGGATGATGGCAGCCGCATCGTGTTCGCCGTGGGTGCCGAGCTTGAACCGGCTGTCATCGGCATAGGTATCCAGATACTTGCCCATTAGCTCCCATCGCGGGAGACTGGGGTCCGCTGCAACGGCCGCGCGATATAGATGTGCCGCTGCATTGACGATGGAGCTGAGCATAATGAACTCGTGGCCCAGCTGGCTGTGGACGAGCCTGGCGCGGAAGTCAAGCAGTCCGGCCCATACTGGTTCGTGTCTCAGCAAGAAGAAGTTATCGGGATCCTCGACGATACCAATCTGGCGAAACCGGGCTTTCTTGTCCTCGAACATGAAATCCTCCAATATGTAATGCTTGGTCTCCCAAATACGTGCGATCCAGCGACGCTTGAAGTCGTGGTCCTTGCAGTACTTGATGGGGTTGTGCGCTTCCAGCGCCTGTTTGAGTTTCACACCGGTGTCCTGCAGTTGGGCAAAGGGCTTGTCGTGCTCCGTCTCCATGATGTTGCGAATGTCCACCCAAAGATGCAGGGAGAAAATGAGAGACGAATTATAATCGCTCCTCTTTAGGTAGTCCTGGAAATCCAGCAGAAACACAGACTCGGTTGGCAGCACCGGCGGCTCCTGCTGGTTGACCTTGAGCGCCTTCAAGTGGGCGACTTCCATGATGATTTGGTTGGTGACGCTCGCTTCGAAATCTCTCCAACCTGCCGACGTGTTGGCGCCGCCGTACACGGTGGGTCTTCGCAGGGAGGGAGCGAGCATAGGCACCTTTCCCGGCGGTATGAGCTCCAGCGTCTTCTGCAGCGTGAAATAAGACAGCAGGCCCAGCCAGTCGGCCTCGTCCCTCCAGATGCGCTCGTCCTGCTCCTCTTTGGTGAGGTCGTCGTACGAGTCATAGTCGATGTGGTCGATGCCATAGTGGTAAAAGAGCATGCTCATCATAAAGTCGTACTCGGCCAACTCGGGGCTTAGAGGCCTCAGTTCCCGGACAAGATCGTACTCCAGCTGGTGGAACAGCTCAAAGGCAGCGTTGGTGATGACTACTAGCGTGTCCAGCGGCACGGACCGTTCGTACCAGTAGTCGCACCAGCGCTCGACAACATAGTTCCGGATAGCGTTGAAGTCCTCGAAAAAGCAGTAGACCATCATGTAGAGGTCAAACTCGTCGTCCTCGTCCTCATCCTCGTCTGGCAAGCCAAATCGAAAGTTGTCTACCCACGAGGTGCCGCTGCCATTCACCTTCGGCACCGCCTTTTCGGCAGGCTTTTTGGCTTTTTGTATCTTCTTTCCATCCTTTCTTTTTGCCTCCCTTCCGGGGCCGCTGATTTGCGTTGGCGGGCCCCGTCTCGTCTTCGTGTTCGCTGGGTCCGTCGGGCACCGCGTCGTCGACGGCATCCGGGGCGGTCTGGAGTTCAAGATAGGCAAACATGTTGCTCAAATCGGACGTGGCAACCCGCGAGTTGTCGGTGGACTCGTTCGCACGCTCTCTGCTTCGGCGGGCTTTCACGAGGGATTCCAGCTTGTTCAGAACTCGCTCAAGGACGCCGATGATGTGGGCGTGGTTGGCATTGCTCTGCTTGACCTTCTCGTCATTGCTGTCCTTGGTCGAGCTACTGAAGAAACTGAAGCTCTTCTTCCGGAGACTGACGACGTCGCGGAGAATGTTGAGTGCGGCATCGGGGACGTCTTCGGGATCGGCGTTGTCAGCGACGCGTTGGGCGAGCACTTCGAGCTGGCTCCAGTGCACAAACTTGGCGGACCCCGTGTCGAAGCTCGCACTGGCGGTGGCCTTGGCCTTCTTCTTCTTCTTCTGGCGGCGCGACTGCGGCGCCGTCGCATCCGCATCTACGTCGACATCTGCGTCGCCATCTGCGTCGCCATCTGTCGTTGTCTTGGGCGTCGCTATTTTCTCGGCCGTCTGCTTCAGCCAGCTCGTGAACTGCGCCTGGCCAAGCTTGTAGCGACGCCATGTTCCCATGCCATTGGCGTTCCCAGAGGCTCCGCCGTGCGTCATCTCGTTACAAAAGGGGCTGAAGAAACTCTCTGTGGCTTTGCCTCGGTCGTCGGTCGTCGGTCGTCGGTCGTCGGTCGTTGGTCGTGGTTGTCGCGACACGGTCAAGTTTCGATGGTCCTCGGACGACGCTGAGAGCACTGTGGACTGTGGGCCCCCCCTACACCGGGACCGCATGTCGGACGCGCCCCGCGCCAGCTCGCGTTGGACCCCGCGCTGAACTCCGCAAAAATAAAATAACCCTAATCCTAATTTGATACTAAGGACTGACTGGCCTATATTCTAGTTTCTATTCAAGATGACTTTCTAGTAAGGTGGATAAGAACTATAGCCCGATATATTATTAAGAATTAGTAAGTATATTTTTTCTTTAACAGGATTATTGTCTCAGTATCGATATTTAAAAATGGCTTCAAAGGATGTAGAGTTGTAGCAAGCAAAAAGTCATCTCACTCTACTATTAGAGAAGGCGAGGATCTGCCGCCTGACCTCATCATCGCGGGATTCATGTCCATCGATTAGTCACTTCCGGCATGGCAACGGAGGCAGATTCTGGCTCGCACCGCAGGCGGTAGATGAAAGACTCGGGTAGACTGTCCGGGTCCTCGACTTCGACCATGCGGCCGCCATTCGGCATAACTCGCTTCGAGATAGCGGCCAAGCTCGGCATCCGTAAAAGCGGCGACCTCGCTCGCACGCAACAGCTTTGGGGTCATAATGCCAACGCTAGGTTCGTCTTCATTCCTCTCACGCTTGGTTACGGTCTCTGAAGATGCTTGCGCTGAGTGTTATTACAAAAAATGATGACGCGACCGGATTGCCCAACGATGAATCGATGAATGGGTTTGGTGGGATTGCATCACGCGCTGGTGCTTGAACGCGCCTGGAACCAGCCAACTTGACAACAATCTGGTTCGTGGATGTTGCAAAGTTACTAGCAAAAACCTTCTCCTCACACCCCCCCCCCCTCTCGATCGCTTTGCTGGCAACGGTAAAATGCCTAACATCCTAATGCTGAAGCTACCGGGGACCCAATCCGGGAAAGCATCCACGAGGCCTCGGATGCTGCGACGCCCAGAGCCCACGGGCCCAGCCAGTGACAGAACAGGTTTGCACCAATCGTAGCATGGGCGTTTCCAGGAGTTCTTGCGATTTCCGCAGCTACCGTCTGCCACGAACAGACAGGCCCGAATGTGGAAAAAGGTGCTGGGGGACAGTGAGATGGAAGACGACACGCGCTTTGACACGTTAGAAAAGACTTTTAATAGGGGTTCTCGTACTCTTCTTCAGTATCAGAAGTACTAATAGTAGTAGACTGTAGCACGGCGGCGCAGCAAATGCGAACCCGATTGCCGAGTCTTCCGTTGCACAGAATCAAGCCCCCAGGTTGTGTCACCGCACAGGGCTCAACAACAACAACAACTACTACTACTACTGTTGCTGCTGCTGCTACAACCACAACAGCAAGTCCCATCCCTTTCATTACAAAATTACGGCGTTTACACGTGTACTTGGTCTCAGATTCGAAATGGGCCATCTCCCATGCAGTTACAGGGACCGTCGGGTTGCCAACCCGCCCCTGGTTTGGGGGTGGTTGGTTCGTGGGGATGAGCCATCATAACAACCACCTTGCCGGCGACAGACTTCCTGTGGTCAGCGGAGAGGGTTCGGTTGACTGGGTAGTTCGGCAACCTCCTTCGCTCGCTCCCGTCTCTCTCTCGCTCATCCGCCTCGCTTACCAGTTACCGTGTGCGAGATCCTCTTGGATGCGCTGATTGTCACACTGGGCGACGCGCCGCCAAATCCAAGCCATCACAGGCGTGAGATTTCACCATCTTTCGCCCAATCCAGACTATCCCATCTGGATCGGCTGGGAGTTGCCCGGATTCTACATGGCCCAGCAGTCTCGAATTCACTAGCAAGCGCCACAGACGCGATCTCCACACTCCGTCACACTCCGTCACACCCCCTCGACACCTAACCGCCGAGGAGAGCGCCATTTGTCACAAAATCCGCCGACGAGGACAAAGTGACGGGCCAACTCCAACTCCAGCGGCTTCCTCCGCGCAGGGGCGGGACGGATTCAGCCGCTTCGGTACCTATTTGGTTCACCCCTTTCCAGCTGAGCTGTCCCTGGTCAGCAAATAACAACAACCAAGTTATGAGGTCCTGAATACCATCATCAACACGGTATTATATGGATGGTATGGTGGTATTATCATGTGGTGTTGTGGCTGCATACGACGCGCCGACCGGAGACACCCGACATGGTAGGTAGGCGCCATGAACACAGGTCGGGACGGGCCTCCGCCGATGTCGACTAGCTCTCCGGCCCGAGTAACTAAAGCGATCGACCCGAAAATGATCGGAGCGGCAGAAGCAAGTGCACGCGTGACATCATCCTGGCGAGGTGATGAGGCGTCTATTGAGTTCAAGCATGCACTTCGAGACTGGACCGTGGTACTAAGATTCAATAGTTACAGGCGGGTGGAACATGCCGCGTCTTCAGCCAGCCGGCGACCGTTTCCCTCTCGTGTCCCCTACGGCGACGGTACCTTTTTGTCAGGTCTTGCATTGGCAGACATGGTGAAGCCGCTCGACAAACCAACAACGTATGCCGAAGAATGAGACCCCCTCCTTGCACCTTCACCACGAGATAACTCAGCTCAAGGCAGCGTTCCAGGGATACAGGTTGCAGGCCCATAACTCTATCCTCTTTGGTTCGGTCCCCGTCATCTTGAGTCTGTTCCAGTATGCCAGGCGTTGCGAGCAGTCTCTAATGCACAGCAGTCGGTCTATTTTGGAGGATACCACCTTCAAAACCGGATTTCAACGGCCCACCTTCGAATCGATCCACGACACGATGCAGATCTCGATGCAAGCGCAAAGGGCACTCCGAGATCTTCTCGCATTGACACGTTGCCACCGCGTTGACGGTTGGTTGGCGAGACATGACCAGGGTGGCACCCAAGCTGCCGGGTACATCTCTCATCTGCAAACCCTCCTGCACGAGGACGAAAAGGGAACAAGGAGGCTTGAAGGCTTGCACCAAAACGGACTTCCAACACGAACGAGGGCGAGAAAACGGCCTATGGTAGAGGACCTTGGTCCGTTTGGGCGCTTGTACCTTTGAGATGCCTCGTCTGTATCTTCGAAACCCCCGGCAATGGACGGCATCTGCCCATCTCCACACCTTTCGGATGCTGCACCCTTCCAATCCACGTTGAGGAAATTTGGGTGGATCGATAATGAAATGGACATTGTGGAGTTTTCCCGTCGCCCTATGGGAGGGAGCCAACACATGATGGATAAAACTGCTGCATACGGTTAAGTTTCTTGCAACCCCTCGTTCTCGACGTTCTCATGCATATCACCGGTCAACTAGTTAGTGCATAAACCGGTTATTAGCGCCGAACTTGCAGACCAGAACCACTCCGATATGCAGTCTGGATACCTCAGTCAAACAACCAGGAAGCGGAAATCTATGAACTTGGAGGAGCACCGTGTTTCAACATTCCACGGGTGCATCTAAACGAGTGACACCTCGGCATGCAGATGGAAACACCGGTCAACGTAGCCTCATGACACTCAGGCCCGAGTCCGATGATGTAGGGCGATGGTCTAGCCAGCTCTTATGACAATGTCGGACTTTAGATGCTCCTAAACTCCACGATGTGCATGTTTCTTGGGGTGATGCATAACGCAGCAGCATCGGGGTCGGCTGATTCACCAGCTCCACCTACACCTCCCATCATTGCTCCCACACCGGTCGTCCCTTTCTATAGGGCGATGAAACGATGAATACACAGGCACACCTGGGAAAAGAATAGGACTGAAACATCAACGACCCTCCACTTGATGGCTGGCTCACCCTCTGTATTCTGACACAAACATGACCAGCAAACAATCAACATGAGGTCACTCCCAGTCACATGAGTTACGGATGATGCGGCCCAATAACAAGGACAAGGGGAAACGAACAACCCATACGAGACCCCGGGCGCGGGAAGCGAGACATGTTTCACAGAGAAACCCCTGTCCATGCCAGTCAGTGAACAGGCAGTCAACTTTATTATTAGCGAGCGAGTGAGCGAGAGACTCAGAATGAACGTGACGGCACGAACCGCAGGTGCCGTAACACTGTCTCTCGCAACGGCCAACAAGCGAATGGTTAGGTAGCGCAGAGCCTCGCCGGCAGCTGTGCCGTTACCTTCCCGGCCCGTTCAGGTACATACAGTGCCGATACAACCAGTCATTGTATCGCCTCTCTTAGCCCACCAACCTTTTTAACTCGAGTGGTCAGGCTTCATGACTGTGTTGTAGTAAGAGATCCGGTCTCTACCGTTCTAATTTAAATGGAGGTCCCAATCCGGCTTTTTTTTTTTTTTTTTTTTTTTTTACGTCCGGCGCTGGAATGGGCTTGGTAATAATTAATGACAACCATCTGTGCACCAGATTGATCATAGTCTCGGGTCTGTCGATAGTAGGCAAACACCAGCCTCTTGGAATTGCCAAATACTGGCGCTATTTCCAACACGATACCTAACTATTGGAAGTACTCCAACTGGAAAACACGCGCACCTTCCTCCTGCTCGGTGGTCTATGATTTACTTAGAGATCTTCCGTGCGAGAGATAGAGATCTATTTCTCCTAGGACTTAGGTCGGGCGGAGGGGGAGAGAAGATTGAAGTTTGCACCATCCCTTTCGTGCTGTGATGAACAACGCATATTGGGGATTAATATGATGGAAATGGTGAAAACTCTCTCGGTTTATAGCTTACTATCTTATACGACACTTCTGGCTTGTTTTTATCTTCTTTTTTTCTTGTGCTTGTTATTCCTTTTTTATTTCCACCGCTTTATTTGCTGATTTTCTTCCAAGTTATTATTATCATCTTTAGACATGACTGTGACGAGCAATATCAGTTGCCAAACCAATGAATGCCCATGTCAGCAATTTGACCGGCCTGAAAACTGGCATGCTACTTCGGCGCTGCCAGAGCTAACACGGAACTGGCAACTGTGTTAGCTGTGAGCAATGGTGGCCCGGCGTTTACAACCATGTTTTGGAGTGTTTGACTGCAACAAAAAACGGAGAGAAATCTATGGCGTGCCTGTAATTAGTAGCACATCGGCTGGCAACGGGCCGGAATGATGACATACACTCCAAGATGACCCGGCCCTCGCCGCATGTAAGCCAAGAGGTCCTGGTTCATTTCTGGCATGCCTTCCTTCTCAAGGGCCCCTTTCACCGGTTTCGTCCCCCCATCATGAGCAGGGCATACTTCGAACACTTTAATCTTCAAAAACTTGAGCTTGGAGGAGTACGAACCAGAGGTTCTCGACTCATCGGGTACACTTGCCTCGAGCACGACTGGAGTGGAAGAATCCAGCACCCTACCCCAGTGATTTATGGATCTCCTCGGAGCGGCATCCGGAGAGCGGACCGCATCCGGGGTCGGAAGCGCTGCCGGAGCCGGGGTCCCCGGGGCTTGGTGTCCCCGGGCTAGTGAATGATTTCTCTCCGCGGAAGGGTAGTGACAGGACGGAAATAAACCGTCGCGTGGGGGTTTCTTTTCATAACTTTGGTACGGATGTGCTTCCCCGGTTCGAGGCGCACTATCCTACACAGAGACAGAGTCCCTCGTGACGTTCTGATCCTGGGGAGCATGAAGCACGGGCGGTGAAGATTGAACTAACAGTGGCGGCAACCAATGTTCAGGGGTGATGCAAACCCCAAAATGTGTCATGTGTCCTGATGAACCCTCCAAAGAAATACAGAATACAGCAAGCGTTGCTCACCTTGTTTGGTGCTGTGCTCGCCTCACCGCCCCCAGTCGGCACTTGCAGCTTACATCGCCTCGTGGGCCTCGTGGGGTTTAGCGCAACCCCCCACAGGGACAAATCCAGGTCGGAGGTTCATGTGCGGGCCGGGACCAGCCTTGCTGCTACGCCGCAGCGTAATCAATCCCCAGGAGCTCACCGGCTTCAATGGGAGGTGAGTGTCAGCCAACTGCCACGCGGTGGGGTGAAAGGTTGGGCGGCGCCCGTGTGCACCCCATGAACATTATTAGTTGACTAGCGAGAGCTAACGTTGCTTAGCGACGCGCCACCGGTTTAAGGAGCCGAAGAAACAACTCTTGGCCCGCTGTCAAAAATTCCCAGCGGGGCTTCGGCGGGGATCGGGAGAAGTACCCCCGAGAACAGGTTGAGAGTGCGTGTGTGTGTATCTGTGTGTGTGTGACATTGTGCGATGCTACCACAGGGAACCGAAAGAGGCGAAAAAGTGCGTGGATATGTCTGTGTAACCAGCACATGCTCGGTCAACGGTTTGGGACCGCACGGACGGAGTGGTGTGAGAGATGGGGCCTGGAAGGAGCAGGACTGGCTATCTATGTACTGTGCACTGTAAGTTAACGTTAGTACGAACCACGGGAAGTCAATTGCGTGGTTGCAACTGACGCGTTGTGGTGTGAGTGGTGCAAGATGATGAAATGGTACCTGCAGAGTGACGACCGGTGAATGTTAGAGAGTCGGGTGCCAACATCAACCAAGTTTGGTGATTAGTTGTAGGTTAGACTCGCCGGAAGACAAGCCAAGATGAATATCGACGGGAGCGTGCCTTGAAATTGCACTCGCGACCTCGCTGGATTGTACCGCTGACATTGCATCTGTTGTCATCCGCCAACCGTTCCCAGGCCCCCAACGGCCTCCGTTTCTGAACAACCAGGTACCAATGCGGCACGACTTGCCGCCTAACTGGGAGAACGTCGTGTCTTCGGCTCCCAAAACGGGCCTTAATACAGCCCTGCTATACGCCGGTGAGCCGGCAGCTTGGGCGAGTACAACTTCATCTGCGAGCATGGGGGGGTCGATGGTGAGGTGGGGTCGCATCACGGGCCGCCTTGACGAGAATGTAACGGCATTCCGCTGAGCCGGCGTGGCTGCACTGGCTGAGGTTTCATTCATCCTGGCAAAAGGGTGATCGAGTCCGCCCATTTAACAGGGATTTTCGGCCGGTATCAGGGGCGAGAGGCGCTGTGGTTTGGGGTTGATCTGCTCATCTCCAAGTCTTGGGCGTGACTCGGGAGATCGCAGTTACTTGGGGTCGGTTGCTGAAACCAAAGACTTGGGGGTAGTCTGACATGGAGGTGTGGTGGTGGGGGGAGAGGGGTGTGGTTGGGCCTTGCAGCGGCCTGCATGACATCCGCATTGATGTCTGAGCACGCCCAATCTTTCAGAAGCATTCTGGGAGAAACCTAATTCCGGATCTGCCGATGACAGTTGCAAAATGCTTCGGAAATAGGGCCGTAGAAGCGAGCAGCGCAGAACCGTTGCAAGATGTCTATGGTCGGCTGAAGCGGTATTGCTGTGTGGTATCAGCACGTCACCAGAGATAGGAACCGGAATTTGATGAGACAACTTTCGGCCGAGCGCAAGAAATGCTGAATTGTGAGATCAGATGCTGCACCTGCACATAACTAATGTTGGATGTTTTCCAATATGATGTAGCCGCCCGACGAGCCGAGTCCCAGAGCATCAAGGGGTTTCCCCAGGTCGTACATACAGTACATATACATAGGGTATGTATAGGTAGCTGTCTAACGTTAGTGCCGGCACTCAGCTGCGAGGAGCCGGCACGGCTGTTGAAGTGTGCCGTTTTGGTTCACAAGTGGCCCCGTTGACATGATTTGGTGTAACGGCGCACAGGCGAGACCATCCCCAGCGGAGTGGCTGGAGGTTGGTAACATCGCAAGCTGCCGGCGAGGGTAAGCAATGCCTGTTGAGATTTAGGCTGTGAGGACAGGGTGCCATTGTCGACTGCCTTCTTGATAGTGCTCGCATAGAAGGACCTTTCGAAACAGTCAATGAAAGTCGGTCGAGGCTCTACGTACATACGGCGGGCCCCTTCCCCACAAACTAAAACCTTCTCCCCGGCTGCCGCGTCGGAGAAGAACGAGCCGGCACGGCACATTCGAGGGCTCGTGGTGTATTGTTAGTAACTATGCCAGGCGCTCGGCCAACCACCAAAGTTCCCAGCGGCGGCAAGTTGACGAGGGGGCACAGACGTTGTGCTTCCCGAATTCGGGCATGCGAACCGAACAAGGTAATGAAGCCGGTGTGTGAAACGCACTAGACGCCATATTCCGAAGACCGAACGCATGGAAGCCGTCCCAGATCATCAGACCGGATTCCACGACCCCTGCTGTCGAAGATTCCGCATGAATCGGCAACCTGCACAAATGCACATCGCCTTCCAAATACAGCGCCGGAGAATTTCGAGGGCGTATTGATGAGGTAGTTGTACTATGCTAATCTTGTCGCACCTTGGCCAGAGGCCGATCTGCGTAAATTAATCCCAAGCCGTGTCGCGCCGGCAGGCGACCAGTGGCGAACATCGAAGGACCCGATTTGTGCAGTTGCAACGGTAGCAGGGCAGGCAGTGGCAGGCGGCCGCTGGGATCGATCTGTCATTTGTGACAGCCCCTCGCATCGGGCCCAGGCCGAGCCTGAAGTGCTGGGGTGGAAAATCCGGGGTCGATTCGGCAACCGGGTTTTGCTGGAGCCCTTGCTGCATGTGCAACCCCCGGGGACACGCCGTCTGATGCCCTGCACTTGGCTGCTGGTGTACTGCGTACCGGATGGAGTTTGTTGGCCCGGACTTTTGAACAGGTTTGCTGAGAAGGAACAGAATTGGGCAATTGGGTACTTACCTGACGGAGACAAACCAGGCAATACAAGGCACCTTCCAGCCCTGAGGGACCCTCCAGGGTTCAGCCAAGACTGCGCACCGACCAATCCTGAACACCCAACACCGAACAGTTTCCAGCGGGCAGCCCGAACAGCGAAGCATTTTTGGCTCTCGGCACAGGCCTTCTAACGTTAATAACGCTACCATCCAAGGTTTTGTCTGACTGACTCGACTTTGCTCTATCTCACTCTGCCGCACCTCGGTGATCCGCAACACCAAGTCAAGCCCGAGTCATCCCTGCGCCGCACCATAACATCAAGGTAATTAATTAAGTTAGCACCCATTTCCAGCATGCTGAGCTGCAGCCGCCCAGGCGGGTCGGACAGCTCGAACATGCAGCCAAGGTTGCTCAAGCCCTCAGCGTGACCCGCTAAAGGAGCCATTAATGGGGCCTGTCCCCCTTGTTCGCCTGCCGTCCCGATTGCCACATCGCCAACCACAGACATCCACCAGGCTCACCGACGAACAACCACCTTGGATCCGTATCCTGCCATCTGATGTGCTGACACGCAGACCACAATGGCGATGTCTCGGGGAGTCGCTACAGAACGTTGTTTGTTGGGGCCTTGTTCGAAGCGGCACGGCTCAGGACAGGTGGCGGGCATGATCATCTGATGTTGCGTGGTTGAGGTGGACGAACAATAAGACAAGGCTGGCTGCCGAACATTGCAGGGGATAGGCTCTTGACTCGAGAAGACAACAAGAGATGCACATTTCGCTCTCGGTACCAACATCCCGCCAACCAGGAAACACTGGCTCTCGTCAGCGATCCGCCCAAGGCCTCCACCCCCCAGGCGGTGCCGTGCCATGCTTTCCAGTTCTACAGGATGCCGAAGCCTCATGCCTTGGGCGCCATCGATTCTCCGCCATGATGTCTCGCAGTTCAGAACGTACGATCACCCTTTGGCCCACCGCTGGACTGGAACCTAGAGGCCCCGGCTACCTGCTCGTGTGATTGTCACAAAGCATTGCTGCCTTGCGCTGTCTCCGGCCGAAGCGGCGGCACGCTGCAACACAAGACAGCGAAACAAATCTCAGGACAAAAGCAAATCCAAGGACTGAACGACGGGCGTCTGGCAAGCAGGCCCAGATCCGTGACGAGTGACTTGGTAAAAGCGCCTTCCATCAACTCCGCCAACGGTATGCGATGTTGCCATTGAGCCTATGGCCCTGTACTCATTAGCGCTTCGGGATATTCCACGCAAACATGTCAATTTTCCGTTTCGTGGCACTCTCGGATCTCTATCGATCACGATTCAGGGTCTCGTGGAAGTGTGGCACGGCGCCATGCACACCAGCTGGGCTCGCTTTGTCGACCGTTGGCATCGGAGAATTCTCGCCTCGTTAACCGAGAACGGTGCAGGTGCAGCTGCCCGTCACCAATACCTCGCCGTACGGCCGAGGACTGTTGGCACGTCGAGGATTTGTTTCGTCTAACTCGTTGCCCCTCTTCAAGCGGCGATTGGCTGGAGATTTGTCACATCACCACAAAGAGACATCACACGCATCTAAGCGTAAACAGCAAACCGCAGGAAGGGGACCGCAACACGGAAAATGAAACCACTGGCCAAGTATCCGTACTTTAGGCTCCAATGTGTCTTCCTTCCCGCCTGGGTAGCCGCGTGGGCTGGATGTTTGCCTAACTTAAACCGCGTCTGCCGGCCGTAACTACACCGTGTCTTGATCCGAGACTGACGCCTGGAGCACCACCTCCGAGATGCTACACTGCAGATGAAGTTTGGCAACCGATGTAAGCTCGGCATGTAATCATCATCAGCAAACCGCCCTGGTGGTTCTGGAGGTATGCTGCTGTTCAACTCACGGCGCCTTTCGCGTTACACCCGGCGCATACCGTGTACGCCGCGATATCTATGTATTTATGTACATACATACATACATACATACCTACCGGTACCGACGAAAGGGGTGACAGCTTGTGGCACCAGCTTCCGCTATCCGTAACCAACGAATGCAACCCGGCTAAGTTTCACACTCCCAGGCCTCTTGATAGCCCTACCTGGCGCACTTGACTCAGCCAAGCGACTGCATATGCCGTTAGTGCAGACGAAGAGTGTGCGTGGAGGTGTTGCTGACAGGCCCAGTTTCCCCTCCGCTTTGCCCCATATTTCTCTCTCCCTGCCCTATTTCCCCCCGGCATTAACCGTTGGGCCCGCTGCGGCATTGGCGGAAGCGTTATTCTGACAAGTCATGATGATGTTTTGCCCTCTTTCGCCTGTCTTCGCCAAAAACACCACCAACACCGAAACACCCTGCTTCCGGCGGAGAACACCGGACCCATCAGATTGGATGATCCCACCAAACCCGCGACGTTTGTTTCCTGGCATGGTGGGGCCCCGGCTGACCTGTTCTGGTAAGTGGTAAGTGTCAAGGGTGGTTTGGGAGGGGTCGAGAACGGACCCCTGCCGATGATCGGTCGTGGGCCCAGATTCCTCATCACACGGCTCAGCTTGGCAATTCTTCGCGAGCAGATCGAAGCGTCCTGATGAACGAGAGCGCGGGTAATATAAGCGTGGATTTCTTACGAAAACCAAGGCTTGATACGGGTACCTTGTCGTTTGTGTAAGAAACCTTGAGAACAAGGGTCCTCGACCCCATCTCTCGGTTGACCCCCAAACAAAAAGCAAAGGCAAATCGCTAGCTGAGTACCTTCCAGGCTGGCTTGGGCTTGTGAAAGTCCTTCGGAACCCCACCCTTGCGCAACAAGCGCCGAGAAAAGCATCCTCATTGGGGCATCACCCTAATCTCATTGGGTAGGCCAGGACTCTGCGGAGTTCCCAATCTCTCGCGACGGGAAGAGAGATGGTGATCATGATGGCATTCACCATTGAATGACGATTCGAGGCTTCCGTCGGTCCTGGGGAGTAGGTAGGTAGGTAGGCACACGCTCTATCACAACTGTGACTGCATAAAAACCAAAAAGATCAAGCGATTGCTACTCATTCAAAATCTACCAGCGGCAGTCGTCGCGCGCTTAGCTAATCCCCCAACCCGCATTTTCTCACCTCTCCTCTCAAAACAGCTGCAGTGGTATCCTAAGCCAAAGATCCTGTATAATATAACACCAACACCGCAAGGTATCCCAAAAATCTTCAATCCCAAAACAAGACAAAACAAACAGACCGAATCCCAATGGCCCAAACCAGACGGTATTGAACGAGAAATGCAAAAGACGGCCTGAAAAAGCCGCAAGAAGCAAGAAACTCCTCCCTGGACCGAAACCCCCACGCTCGTTAGAGAAAGCGAGATGAAAGAAAACCCAAGAGGTAGGTACCACCGCACCCCCTCCCCCCTCCCCCAACCATGGGCCCTTGAAACGACTTGACAAAAGGAAAAGGTATGGCGGTGTGGTTTGTGGTTGTGACAAGGATGATGATGGTGATGTAGTATACAAGAGGTGACGAAACCGAGCCCCCAAAAGGAGGAGGAAGGAGGATGTGATGATGTCCGGTGTTTCCAAATCCGACCAGCGGGCGGCGGGGTCAGGTGGCAGTAGGCTTTGTTGAACAAGGTATGGTGCCATTGCAGCGGGTTGGCTCAGTCCCAAGACGGGGGGGCGGGTCAGCGAGTGGGAGTCGAGAACCCGGAGGGGTCCCCGGTAGCCAAGCCAAGCCAGTCCGACCGACAGACCGGGCTAAAACTGGATGGGGTGCGCGGTGCGTGCCGTTTCGTTGGGCCTCTTTTTGGTTGGGCTAATAAAGACCAAGCCGCCAGACCAAACCGAGCCGGCCGGTGATTTCTCGGTGCATCGGCTGCGCAGCCAGTGGCCGCTTTCGATGCGTGCTTGAACTTGAACACCATGGACTTGCACAAGGTTTGGTCTGGATGTGACGGTCGGTGACGGGGCCTGCGTTCGTGTGTACATACGTGCGTGCGTGAGATTTGCGTGTCCCAATTTTCGAATTGGCCGTTGTTGTGGTGGTAAAATGGCCGACTGGGATATGGTCTCGCTTCTCCACGTGCTCGCCGCACACAACGGGTTGACCGGAGTGCATGGGCTTGAACATGTTCGTCGTCGTCGTTACCGCGCCAACCGGGGCTCCGTCCAACCGGTGTTTTCCCCTGCTGTCATGCCGGGATGGCCTTTCCTCCCCACTCCCTCTTCTCTCTCCGGAAGTGGCGTTGACCATCTAGTAGGTCTGTTGCTTGGGGCGCTTGATCAGGTTCTCCCACGGCGGGTACTCCTTTGGCTTGCACTCGCCTGCATGAAAATATCAGCGTGCCATTCTTGAGCAGGTAAATGATGGGTTGGCTACGACATACCGCAGAGCTCCTCTGCCCGGTACTCAAAGTGTGTGACGTTCGGCTGACACCTCTTGTGGGTGATGGTGTAGTCCCGGCACCACTTGGAGGCGATCCACCGGAAGTGGCCGCAGGAGTACTCTCGTTGAGTGTAGTCGCACATGATGGCGGCTGTGTGTGATGTTGGTGTAATGGGAAACTCGGGGCGGGAGAGAACGACGAGGAGGTCGTTCCAAGGGGACGGGCTCGTTGTTGGGAAGCTCGGAGTGGGATGTGAGGTATGTACAGGTATGATCTGCAACGGCAGTTGGAGTCGTGACGTGAGTTGGATTGTTGGTATGTATGTGATCGTCAATGGTGTGTGGGTATGTTGGGACAAGCTCAAGAGTCAGGAGGGATGGAGGCTCTCGGGTGGTGGGAGGTGACGTTTATTTAAGTCCCGACATCGTGGAAGGTCCAGACAACGGGCCAAGAACTGGTGGAGGATTGTCACTCTGTCGACAGACCAGGAACCCATGCTGGAGCTTCATGCAGCCTCCTGTGTCTTGGGAGCTGGAGTCGTGTAGGGGCCGGGAAATAGCTTTGTGGGTGTGCGGCAGCACGAAGGTACCGACAACGACAGGGGTGGGGGGTGTGGTTGTTAGCCTGGCCGAGGGGTGGACACACGGCGAGCAGGGGTTGTACACTACTGTACGCAGTAGAAGATGGAGGAAGCGTTCCAGACATCAAGTCCCGTCCCTCTGATCAGAACGGGGAATTGCTGATGCCCGTTGCTCAGGTACTCCACGCCACTAATTTCGGACCGTGCACTTTGTACCAGATGCGCAGCGCCCAAGAACAGATGAATTACTGCGAGAATTCGGCCGTTTGGGTCCCAATCTGTCTCAGAGCCGTGGAACCAGAGCACCGTACGTCGTACTGTACGGATTGTCCGTAGTGTCTCACTGTCGTTCTCCTTGCAACAAGTCCACCAAAGGGCTGGAGCCCAGCGGAAGTCGCTCCGCCATGCACAGAGAGACGCTGGTCGCCGATGGAAGGCCGGAGCGGGTAGAGCTCGTTTTGCCCTCTTCAACTCGCGCCGTCTCGAAGAGGCATAGCGTGGGCCAATCCCGTCACAAAAACTCGCTCTGACCTGACGAGCAGAAGCGAAGGAAGTGCCGTGTTGGCTATGTTGATCCCAGGCGGTCGAGGCTTGCATTTGCCGGCTCGTCAAGCGCGTTGGCGCATGCGTCCATTTGGTACAACCGTCGTGTGGTGCCGGCACCGCCTTGACGGATGGGCAGCCACCGGACAAACCGCAGCTCATCATGGAAAAACGGAGCTCAAACGGTGGGGCATGATGGGGGAGCTGGGTGCGAAGGAGATGTACCCACTACTGTCCTCGGCGGTACCCGACACGCAACTTCTTGGGCGAAGCTTGGTGTCGCGAGTACAACCCATTCAGATCCGCACAACGTCGTGTGCTCGGCTGGCTCTGCTCCGTGCTGTTGATGAGGTTTCCAACTTCCCACCGGCCAGAGTACTACAAGTATCCCTCCCAGATGGTCAAACCAGTCATTCTTTGATGCCTGCAGTTTCGTCCAGGGAGCTGGGGGCAAGACTCGGCGGAGCTCAGGCCACCCCGACGCGCCGCACGTGGTTCCAGGCCTTCCCCGGGGGGTTCATGGCCCCAGGAGCTCGATCCCGCGGTCGCACCAGCGCGCGGAATTCAGCTGCAAAGAAGCTTGCCGGGATCGTCCAAGACCCAGAGAGCCAGGCAATCATCAGCCAGAGATGTGGGAGGCCAGGGAGGGAAGGCAGTCTGGGCGGCCACGGCGGCGCACCAGGGTGAAAGCACGTGTGTGTCAATTGTCTGTGGGCATGGATTACGCTGGGCTGGGGTAATTTGGCTTTCGTAACGCGGAGCCGAACTGATCCAGCCCAGTCCCAAACGCGGTTGTCGAAGCAGCCTGCTCCGTCGGTCCGTGTTGGCCACTGCGTCCTGTCCTCGGCGCGCTTAGTCGGGACATCCAAACCGCCCTCAGGAGTGGTTTGCCAGTCAGTGCGCGCCGTACCTGAATGGAGAGACAACGCTATCGCCGAAAGAGGGGAGATTCCGCACTGCAAGACCGTTGATGCCACCCCTCCGACCCGCACCGGTGAACAAAAGTGTTGCATCGCCCAGACGTTGCCATTCGCATCCTCCGCTTGATGCACACTCCACATGCAGCGATACCGCTGCTGCACATCCCGAGGTGGGTTGCAATGGCATGCATCTGTCTCCTCCCAGGTTTCACGTCGTCCGATGTCTTTGAACTCCGCAATCCGACTTCTGGCTTTTGTCACGATTTCCGTCGAGCCGAATTAGCTACGCAGTAACTAGTTACTGCGTACATAGTTAGTTGACACACAAGCTCTGCCGAGTGTCCTGATCTACCGTCGCTCGCCAAGCCCGGTCGGTCGATCGGTCAACGAGGCACTGGTAGCATCGACCGCTAACGACGCAGTTAGCGGCTTCGGATCCCTCTCGGACCCATCATCAGATACATACTATAGTTGCACGCTCCAGTCGGCGGCTTTCCTTGTGCCGAGAGAACTACCCCATAACGAGACGAAGAAATTTTTCTCTACTGCCGGGCCGAGTCCACAAAGAGGACACGATGGAAGGACGAAAACCGCGCAAGCCCCCAGCAAGCACGCGGCTTGGAGCGGACGAAGGACTGCTCTGGACGATTTCGGAAAAGCGAGAGTCAGTGTGGGCTCTCAGGCTCCCTCTTCAGCGGGTCTTCAGCGGGTCGGTTACGCTGGTGGGGGCTCCCTCGAGACGCCAGATCAGTTTGGGAAGCTTCCAACACGTGGAAATTGCCTCCCATCAGCAACGCTTCAGGCATTTACCCGGCAGCCCAATTCGGGAGATTGCGGTGTTCCACTTTTGGAAGCTTCGAAGATGCTTCCAAAAGTGGCGCATTGATCCGCGGCCCCGTTCACCCAAGCTCTCCAGCCCAACGAGTCCAGAGCGCGGGCGCGGGCGCGGGACGCAAGAGGAATGTCGGGGCTTCCTGCAGCATTCGGAATGTTGCAGTTGGTGGATTATGCCGCCCTCGTGTGGGCGATTGCGAACTCTGATCCTTCCTCAAAGACCATGGTGACCCATGAAACCCATGATAACCAGACCGGGAAACCTGGACACTGCGCGGCAATTGCAGGAGGATCGAAGTCTCGACTCGGGCACGTCTCGGCCCTTTGCCCCTCGCGCTGGTAATGTTTCAACTGAATTACATAATTGTCGCCCCACCACCGAGCCTTCAGAGTGGAAGCACTGCTACAGACTACAGTACCTATGTACAAGACGAGAACATTCATTCAGGTACTGTATATACCTGGTAGGCACATACCAGGGATCAACGACCCCATTCGGAAAAACAAGGCCCACTGCCAGCCATTCTTTCCATGAACGGAACGTCTCGAATGCTATTTGGACCGTCAACCGCCCGCTTCACGAGTCCAGTCGGCCCACCTTTCTACATTTCGGGCCTATCCGCTGCGAATACTGTAGAAGAAGCAAAGAACATGGCCGGGACGAGCACCGGCATGCGGCGCTGTTGTTCCCAAATCCATGAGGCGCTCTTCGGTGGCTTCCAGCGGGGCTTCCCCAGACCAGAGGATCACCCTGACTCTTCCCTCTCTGGCGTCGAAGTCAATGGCACCGCATAGGGGTCCCTGGAACAATCCGGAGAAGAGCCCAACCAGCTGGCGTGTGGGTGTGTGCGTGGATGCCATGAGTTGTTCAGCTCGGCATGCACGGCGACAAGTGGACCAGGCCGTCATGGCGAGTCTATACTAAGTCAGCCCGTGCAATCTTCGGGTTTCCCGAAGACATATCAGACTGTGCATTTATTTTCCGGGGTTGACCAAAGGATACCCTCCAATCGATGTTCTTGACGGCGTCTGCCACTTCTTCCACGAACAGGGAATCCCCCCTTGAACTTCGATATCTCCTCGCAGCGCATGGATTGGGCATGGGCAGTGGGGAGTGCACAGGTGACAAGGCAGCATGGCGGTCCGACCCCGTCTGGCGGGGGGGGGGCGGGGCGGCCCNCGGTGGGCATTCCGAGGCGGAGGGTGCGAAACAGATTAATAACTAACTACTCAGCTACTGTAACTGTCCCGGCACCCCCCCCCCACAACTGTCGTCGAGATGTCTTCCCAGGAAGAAATCGTTGCCGGCTTCTCTTGAGGTGCTAACGTAACGTGGAAATGAACTCGTACCTGGCGCCATTGCGGTGGGTGGCAGGCAGCCCACTGCGTCGGGCGCATGCTAAGGCCTCGAATTCATCCCCCCGGTGCCTCAGCTCTCGTTGAATGCCAGAGGAACCCATCACCGACAGCCTGAGATTGGTTCAACACCTCGACGCCGCCTATACCGGCAAGGTCGCCAAGGCGCCCTAGTCGAGGGTGCGGCCGTGGAGTCCGGGAGTCCCGCGGTGTCGGGACGGGAGGACAAACATCGAACCTTCCGACATACATAGTAAGACCACTGTTCAGAATGAGGTTAATTCCCGCAGACGGCGATATCCCTCGCCCAACATTGTTACGATAGCTTGCTGCGAATGGCACAACTCGGGGCTCTTGCTGCCGTGTCCGCCGTGATAGTGTAGGCTGAGGTCGCGAGAAGGACGAAGTCAGGGGATTCATTTAGCATCCCTGCACCCCAGGACGCCAGTGGCTGCTTTTGGGGCTGACCTGGCTGCAGGCGCCAACCGAGCGGATGGCCAATCGCAAAGTCACAATGTCCTGGACGCCGCCGGCGTGGGCATGGGTCGTCGCCCGGCAAAGCATCATGCCATTTCCCCGGTGAGGGGCAACCAAAGTTCCGGGATTCAAGAAGACCTGGTCTTCCGCTTTTTCCTGATTCTCTCTTTTCGGCCGTTTGCGTTGCATAACAGAATCAAGAGCAAGGCGTGGGAGCTGATTCCCAATTCGATCAACTGCATTCTCTAGACCCCACAACTCGTGGGCGTCGATAGGGGTAGAGGCACCTACCCGCTCAGCACGCTTCACCATTCCCACTCATGAGCAATGAGTGGCGGTCGATCGGGGCACTACGCTCATGCGCGTGACGAGATTCCGGTGTATAAGCAATTCTCAAGCAAGCAACAAAGCAACAACCTGAGCCTTGAGCACCGGGGGGCTGCAGGGCATGCAGACTCAAGTCGCAGGCCACAGGTGAAGATCGCGGGCGGCCAGAACGTTGCAGGAGGCGATGGTATCAACGAGCCACACCGCACTTTTGCTGCTGAGATGCACCGTTGTCCTTGAGCTCCGTTTCCAATGTCAACACACACGGGAGAGTATGTACGAACTGATGATGAGGATGCTCAAACATTGCGACGCCGACGGAGGAGCCGCGGGAAACCAAGGAACTATCGTGCGCCGTGATTCGCCGGAGCCAGCTCCGGACAGTCCCCACCCCCTTGCTACATGGACTCGATGGATTCCAGGCACCCGGGTCCGCCACACCGGCTTCAAATGTCTCACACCACACCTGCCGGCTGGTTGGCACCACTCGCTGTATACTTATTATTATTACTGTCCGTATATACTGTACTGTGCTGCTGGGTGCGGAGACACGCCGCTGCATGGCACCAAAAAAAGAAGAAAAAATGGGGATACGAGACCATCACACGTGCATCAGTCTCCGATCTCATGCAGCGGCCATTTCTCGCAAGCCCATCCCAATCATTTGATCGTTCCAGTTCGGGTACACATCACGGCACCGGCGTGGACCCACCTGGGTCCGCGGCTCTGGGCTTCTTTCCCAGTCCTGGATATTTCGCCCGTTTAGTTTTGACGTGCATTGGGCTACGGCAGTGGCTTGGGTGCTTGTGAAAGTCCCGTTTGAGACACTTGCTCCTTCTTGTCGGCACTGACGCGATTTGTTCAACCGGCAGCAATGTCCATCCCCCAATAAACTTGTCTCAGTGTGGGCCGGGTCCTGAGCCAATTGTCTGCCATATCCAAGTCAGGCACGTGAGAGATCTACAACCAAAACTGTTGCTAGCTTGCAAACTAGCGGCACTGTGTGGAATAAGGCCGAGTGCGGTGTTCCATCAAAAGTTGCTTTCCGGCATGGCATGGGCAAGTCAGGACGCTCGAAGCCAATTGTTAATTCCGCAACTGCCACTGCCCAGGCCTGCCAAGAACAATTCCTTTTCCGACACAAGTTAGACTGGCGATTTAGGCAACCTGCATATTGCCATCGACTTGTCTCGCAGAAGAGATGAGGCTTGCGACAACAAGCTCACGAACCGCGGAACCGGGCCACCGAGTGACTAATATCTGCTATGTACAGTTCAATAGGTGCGTACCCCATGCCTTGACTAGTATGTAAGTCAAAATCGCAGACCAACCAGTCCCGTGGCTCCGCATCGCAAACCGATGAATGGCAACGTCCGCACAATCTCCGCCTTCGCGACTCCCTAGTCTCAGACTCCTTCCAATTCGGTCCACCAAGAGACGGAATAGGCCACCGAATTCTTGGTCTTGCCACACAACCCTGCGAAGTGGGCCGCAGTTGAATGGAAGCAGGCTCGCCAGGACACCAGCTTCTCGAAGGTGCCACTCCACCGACCGTTTTAGACCCCACCAACGCCGGCACATACAACCGCGCGTCGCGTTTGTGCTCCACAACGCCTCCGGCCGAGGCGGGACGGAATGGTGCATATCGCACCTGACTTACGGTCTCACGTTTCTCACAGCCCGTCCGCGCCTCGGTACGCACGTTTCAAGTCTGTTTCCATCTTCCCTCGGCTGAGACTTCCACGCTCCGGCCACCACAAGGGATGCGCTCAATTGTGGTAAGACAAAAAATAATATGTTTAAATCATCCGCACCTACTCTGCTGTACCTCCATCTCATTACCACCACCCCCACCGTCCTGCACCTCCCTCTCCTTCTCCCTCTTCTTCTCCTTGTCCTTCTCCTTCTCCTTCTCCTTGGCCTTGGCTTTGGCCTTGACCTGAGCCCGCTCAATGTCGCGGGCCGTGAGTTTCTTGCCCTAATTAGTTGAACGCCAGTGTCAGATACTACAGGCCGTAGGGGAGGTAGGAAAAGGCTTACAGACCGATTAACAGGCAGACACGTATAAATAGGCATAGGCTTACCTTAGGGCCCCCTTCCTCGAGCTGCTGCTTCTCCAGCTCCTGGGTGGCCGGGAGCTGCTGCGGAAAACCGCAGCACGGAGCATTGCGGCCTGGGTTTTACAGCTCACGCCGTGAAAATTGATGGTGTCATCCATCAAGTTTAGGGTTAGTTGCTAAGCGCATAGATTAGTTATTTCCAGGCACTTTTTAATGTCAATGTTGATGGCCCAATCCATGTCATCTGTGATACGTGGAAATCAAGACAAGGCCCATCCGAATCAACTCTGCAACCATGTTCAGAGTGCTTTCGGCGAGACTTTGCTGACCCTCGCACACACCACACGGGTTAGAATAGACGCAACCGCAATGCAGTCATGTTTAAAACCAGCTAGGGTATGTCCTGAACGACTGTCCGGGATTGAAATTTGTCATATACGCACCGGGAGAGTTTGGACGACGGCCTCGGAGGCGGGCTGGCGTGTCTGTCGAGGGGTCGGCTCTCCACTCTCTCCAGCTTCTCTTGCCCTCCGGACTCCTCGAGAAAACAACCGATGGGTTCTTACGCTCCGGTTTCTGCCTTTCTAGGGCTTTGGCTGACGGGTATGGCTGGCGAGTTGGTTTCCACTCACCCCAACCCGATCCGTTTGCGGGCTTCTGGGGGTTTCGCCAACGTGTCTAGGTGCCTAGGTGGCGTTTGTTTCCCAGTCCTGGCTTGTGGGCTTCCTGGGGCCGTTGTGGGCTTGTGGGTCGGTGGTCAAGTGGAGGATAATTGGGTGATAATGGAAGGGTTGGGGGGCTGGGGAGATGGCCGCCGTTGGGATGGCGGACAGCATTGAGTACATATGGGGTAAAAGATTGGACTGGGAGATTGAGGGGTTGAAGTTCAAGAAGCGAGGATACGGGAGGGCGAGGTCGTGGTGTAGAGGGTTCATTCGGCGACAGGCTGCTTTGGACGTCGTCGTGAAGGTTACAGCAACAGGGTGGTGCAGGCATGGATGGAAGCTTTGGGTGTGGTAGGACAGGGTTGGGTGCTCTTGGGTCTGATGTTACAGCAATTATTCGAGGAAGGGACATGTCGACAACCCTTGCGGTCGAGAATACTCAGCTGAGAATTCCCAGGCTGGGAACCCTGAAGAAAATGGGAAGTAAGTTGCGCCTCTTTGCTCTAATTCGGTTGCACCCTGTCGTCGAGTATTCGATACAAGGTATATGCAGACGCAGAGAGTTTCAAGGAAAGCCTATGGTCAGGGCCCCGAAAGGATCCAACAACGTCTGCCCCAACTCAGCCACAAAATCACTCATTGGTTTCTCCGACATCATTCCATCGCACAAAGCTAGGGGCGCCGCGATATCTACAGCAATTTTTCCACGTCCAGCTCTAGACAGCAAGGCATCTCCACGCAATCCGTGCGGTTGACCAAAACATCCAGGGAGTTCGCAAACCGCTTACCACGTTCCTCAGGGGCAGAAAACTGGTTCTTCGCCTCGTCTAGTTCATCACGCAGAGACAAACTGGGCACGGAATTTTATGTTGGCAATATTTCCCGTCGCAGGTGACCGACACTCTCATTATTGCATCCCTCAAGCAATTGCTGGTCAATGAGGGTGTGCGGAGGTCATCGATCCAACTCCCTCAATTCCCGGGTCGTCTCAACCGCCGATGGGACAACCCTTTGGTACATCCGATACCTATTTCAAGTTCATGTAATTCCCGCTCCTCATGGGATCTCTGTTCAAGCTAACGTCGGGAATTGAACCCGCTGCTAGGATTAGCCCGTGCTTGCGGAAGTCTTCCCCCCCTATGACGGCAACTTGAATTTATCCCAGAGCCGATTTATCGCAATACTCTACAAGCCATGTCGGAGGGAGCTTACCACTGCACCGTGCAGTTTTTGTCTTTTCAACTGTCAGGCACGGGCCCAGCTCAGACAAGGAGAGGGGACATGACACGCACTGGAAGTCGGCCTGTCCCTGCTACAACGCTGGTTATGCATGTGCTTGACTGTAACTAGTTGAGTAACATCACCAAGCAGGATATATGTAGAAAGTCTGATTGTATCGTCGTTGAATTACCCTGGATTTCGTAGGTTATTTCACCTGCACCTCGTGTATGACAACGGCTGGTGCATGGACCTATACTCCTAGCCTTACTAGAAGATAGCAGCTACATAGTAATTCAATGTTAGTGTTTTATACCGAGAAGAATTGCCGTAGGAATGGAAAACGGTGACATTCAAAGTTCATTCATTTCAATCTGATTCTGCACGTAGCTTCACTCTTGCTTTTCATACCGTAATGGAGTACGTAGCCTCTTCAATTCACACCCCCCTGTCTGTCCTCGCTATTATGATTATGCTATGAGTTTTCACGTTCCACTTCTACGGAATGTCTGGATCTTGTATGGACTGTTTACTTGAGTTATACTAAAGTGAAATACACTCTCACGACTCAACCTATCTATTCATCAACACAGGTCGTGGTTGCTAGCCATGACAGCGTTGAACGAAGAATAGTAATAAGGATCGGTGTCAATACCGAACCCAATAGCTAATGCTCGTACCAATCGAGAGAAGAATGGATTGATCTCCCAATCATCAACACCAGCCGCTGGTTGACAGGTCAACCGTCAGGGATAAAAGTCTAGAACGGTAGGACTCCATGGCCCTATGTCTATGGCCTTGAATAGCAGATATAAAAGCCGCCCTTGCTCTCTGTTGAAGAAATAAAAGAGGACAAACAACATACTACCTACTTTATAAACCCGTACTAGCAGTCCATAGAGTGCTTACCGTACTGTTCTTCAGCCCGCGTATATCTAATTCGCAACACCAATCCCCACCGACTTCCACTGATCTGCCCTCGTGGGTTGAACGCCGCACTCTGTGAGATGGGCGACATGCACAGGCCCTCGGCCGGGACCAGTTCCCGGTCGGAGTGCGACATGACGCCCCGGCCGTTTTGCTATGCCTTTGCAAAGAACATACCATGGGGTTGGACAGGGATGGTCTCTCTGCAGACTTTGAGATCGGTATCTCGGTTCATACTGCAGCGGTTACATCCATCTGTCCAAACACATAGTATGCTTTTCCTTGTATTTCGGCCATAGTTTGCGTTGGGTTCGGTGTAAAGTAGATTAAAGTGAATAAGTAGGTTGTTCTAATATAAGAAAGAATACGCAGCCGCGCATCGAATTAGTCAATCCTTTGAGCCGCGAGAACCTAATGTTTTTTTTACCCTAGCATGCTAGCCTTTCTAGCACGTGCATTGGTCTGAGAGGAATAGCTCATTGGGCCAGCGATACTTCATCAAACAACAGGGCGTGTCGGCCGGCGGATCGAACCAAGAGACATTGAAGCGGTGGGACTTGTCCTTGAGCGGAATTTGAAAGCATTCAGCCGCCTTGGCTTGTGGTTTGTACGACCAAAGGCTACGTATCTCGCATGATATATTAACCAATTGGTTAGGTATTTCGATTTGCCAAATCCCTTTCACTACACTATATTGTTTCTATTGTAGCTTTTATAACTTGTAAAATAGGCAGGGTTGCTGGCGCAACGGTAGCGCGTTCGACTCCAGATCGAAAGGTTATCCGTTCAAATCGGGTGCGGCTCAATTAACTTTTTCTTTCGCTGAAGAAGAAAAGATAAATAGCTTTTTCTCTACATCTCTCCTTCTTACTCTTTTAGTATACCCGGGGGTTAAGGCTGGCTAGTCAGCACTCCCCCTCTCTGCTCAGCCCTAACCTTTAGTAATAGGTTTGGCCAAGTCCATCGCCCCTGAGATCTTCGGCCACCTCGACGTCGAGAAGACCCTCCTGCTCCTGGTCCGCAGTGTCACCAAGGAGGTCGGCGACGGCATGCGCATCCGCGGCGACATCAACATCTGCCTGATGGGCGACCCCGGTGTGGCCAAGTCCCAGCTGCTCAAGTACATCTCCAAGGTCGCCCCGTGCGGTGTCTACGCCTCGGGCCGCGGCAGCAGTGGCGTCGGCTTGACCGCCGCCGTCATGCGGGACCCGGTGACCGACGAAATGGTGCTCGAGGGCGGCGCCCTGGTCCTCGCCGACAACGGCATCTGCTGCATCGACGAGTTCGACAAGATGGACGACAACGACCGCACCGCCATCCACGAAGTCATGGAACAACAAACCATCTCCATCTCCAAATACGGCATCAGCACCACCGCGCCAGCGGCCCGGTTCGAGGCGTCCGTTTCTACGCGTATGGGTAGCCGGGGGTCGAAGTGGCGGAGGATTGGCGCCTCCTGGAACCGTCGTTGTAGCTGCTCAAACGCATCGCGTGTCTTGGGAGTCATCTGGAAGGACCCGGTCGCACCACCGCGGAGGAGGTCGGTCAGGGGCACGCAGATCTTGGAGTAGTGCCGGATAAATCGGCAATAGAACCCAGTGAACCCAAGGAAGACCTGAATGTCGTTGACGCTGCGAGGGAGCGGCCATTGCGCAATGGCCTCGACGCGGTCCACCTCCATGGCTATGCCTTGCGGGGAGACGACGTATCCTAGGATCTGTTCGGCCAAGCCGGGATTGGGGAACCAGGAAGAGTAACAATCCAGCAAGCGGCGCCGGCTGGCCGGGTTTCCTGTGATGGGAATGGGCCGTCTCCGATTCGTTCGCCGTTTGCGGCTTCTGTTTGCGGAGGGCATCAATTGGCTGGCCGGATCAGTAGGCGCGTCGGGCAGGCAGGCAGGGCCGGCTCGCGGGGCGGTATAGGGTAGGCGGTTCGGGGCGTAGTATATGGGGTAGGTCGAGGGCAGGTATAGGGTAGGTGTAGGGTAATTTTCCGTGACCCGACACTTTCGTGGGTGGCTGGCAAGGCGCTATGGACCCACTGGCCAGAAGTTCACAGCCGAGCACGCGTGTATATTCTTCCTTTCTACCAGTAACCCTTCAACAAGCAGGAGGGTTGTCAACCGAAAATGACGCCAAGTTTTTCATGCCAGGTACTAGATATAACTCCACAGATTCATGTTGATTATATCGACCGAATTTGACCGATTCTCGCAGTTCACCCTGGGACAGCAGACCGTGTCGGCATCTGGCACATACGCTAGCGAGATTCACGACAATGTCCTGCGCGTCCATATCCACCGGACCGCCGTTGATGAATTTCTGCATAAAATTCTTTCCCGCCTCCCGCTGCTGGTGCTGGAGCTTATCACCCCGGTTTTTCCACGCTGGACGCTTCCCCGGACATTCATCCTCAAGATGCAAAAGCCTAAGTGGGATGACGAGTTTGAGAATGAAAAGAGGATGTATGCTAGGTTGAGTACGATACCGTGTTTGACAATTCCTGTGTGCTTCGGAGAGACGTCTCTCGATGGTCGTCGCGCTTTGGTCCTGTCGGACGTCGGGCGGATCACGCTATGCGACCAACCGGCATTGCAACAAGACAGGGACGAGATGGAAGAGATGATTGATGATGCATTCTGGGCTCTCGCGAAGCTTGGGGTCGGCTATGGCGACATTAAGCTCGATAACTTCCACCTGGTCAACAACCCCGGCGGCGATAGTCGGAAGATTATGATTGTCGACCTAGAATCTGCCGAAGAATTGGACCCTCGAAGGGGCCCCGAGCGGCCTACCGTCTACTCTGCGGATCACCTATTTCGCCTTTGGAGGGAAGCGGTAGAGAGCGACCGTCGGGAAAGGGAGGAAGAACTCAGGCGCCGCTACGCAGTCCCGCCCAACGCCGAAGAGAGTCGTCGACTGGAGGAGCTGACTCGCACCTATCACTTGGCCAAACCCAGTTAACCAACTTCCTTCCTTCACACTTTCCTTGTCGAGATCTCACTTATTGAGGTGACAATACTCTGATTTGGGCTAGCACGCTCTAAGTCTAAGGCTGCGAAGGTTACATTGCTTTCTTAAAACGGCTAAGTAGCAGAACTCAGGAAGCCTTGCTGCTCGTAAAATCTCTCAAACGCTGTACTACTGCCAACGGACAACTGCAGTAGTGTTGGAGTAGAAGGCGGGCCACAGCCCGGAGCATGGTGTTCAGTATCGGGAAATCGTGCTGGGGCGGCCAAGGCCTGAGGCAGTCGGATCTCCCATCGGTTCCAACAGGTAATTGCCTATCTCTGCGGCACCCTCTCGCGCCTTGCTGTCTGACAGATACCCCCCCCCCCCCCCCCCACGTCTGCCTAGAACTTACCCCGCGTTTGTCTGCTGTCTGTCTGTATTCGTCGGGGTAGGCCTCTAACATTAGGCGCTTCTGCCCGGTCCCCATCCTGAAACTGCTCCCAGTCCACGGGTCCACAATCTTGCGTTCAACTGCCTTCCTCCTGTTGCATTACTTCCTCCGACTCGAACACTATGGCAACAACTCTCAGCCAGCTCCTGGAGGAGCACGCGTCCAACTGCACGTACAACACAGGTTACAAGTCCCAGACAAACAAGAGCTGGGCAAAAAAGTTCTCCCCGGATCTCCGACTGCAGCTCCATACCCATACCGTCAACCTCGGCGACGGGAGCTATGCAGTTGCAGCTAACTTTGACGGAAGCTTTCTACCAGAAGGCGACGATGACTTGCTACGGAGGATCCAGCCAACGTTTCCTCCTAATTTACGAAGTTGGCGACTCGAACAGGAAGAAGACTGCGTGATTTGGTTTCACGCAGAAGTATCCAGCATCGTCTTGTCATGCTTCTCGAGCTTTCCGCCCGTCCTCCAGCACTCGCAACCCAAACCCTTCACCGACGAGAAGCAGGACGAGAGTGTCGACGTCGCCTACACCCTCAAGCACCAGAAGGAGAGAACCCCACTTGCAATCGGGGAGCTCAAACGAAACTTGATCAATGCAAGTGAATGGTCCGCCGGCCTGGTTCGAACTCCGGGTCAACAGTCCCTCGCCAGGGAATTGAGAGGCTGAGACTTCGAATACGACCAAGCAACCATCGTCCTCGGGTTGTCGGATACCCTCATGGGTGAAACGGACGGCCTCTTTTTTTACCGACTTACCGGTAACAGAGGACCAGTGGCGCGAAAAGAGGGAAGACGCCGGCCTGTTCAGTGAAAATGATATTCTCTTCACGGCTGACTGCTTGGCGACGGCTCGTTTGGGAGGCATCCTATGCACGGACCATACCCAAGAGGTAGACTTGCAAGATTCTTTAATATACTTTGCGCAGAATGTTAGTGAAGCATTGATAGGGGCGAAGCGTTACTCTAACATCTCCTACTTTCTTTCGCTCATTTTCGTTACGACATGTTGTATAGCGAAAAAGAAAGGCTATCCAGTTGACGACGCCCAACGAATGCTTATCAACGCGAGTTATAGCAAGTGCAACAAAGGGGATCGGCCATTCATTAACGATCGGGCGTCAGTGAAATGGCTCCTTTAAGAAACGTAACGTCAATTTCGACATAGGCTCCAACAACATGCTTTTAACCTCTTTTTTCTTAGTACGTCTCGCTCTATCGCTTACTTAAAATATCTGACCTGGAAACTCACTTCATTATAGGTAGCAAAGGTTTAGTTTTTTATAGTCACTGTCTAAAGAAAGGCGATAAAAACGCCATATTCACGGATAAAATCGCTTTATGCGATGTTCCGGATAAGAAACAAGCATCATTACCTTTGTGGATCCCATTCTTTATCAAGGTCCACGTTGGCGACCGATAGAGGTAAGATTAATCGAATGCCACATCGTTCTCGGCTAACTGAATTATAGCTACTCGACAATTTGCAACGCACTTGGGGTTGATCTTCTTAATCGGAAGGAAGATTTCCAACAATTCGCGGGAACGCTGAGATCGCGAAAGCTTGTCGCCTGCCAGCTCAGAAATTTTTACACAACACCAAACCCGCAGCCCGTCGGATCTGCCTCAACGACACCAGTCCACACCGTCAACACCAGCCCGCAAGGCCGCGACCGACTGACATCAAACCGTTCACGTAAGCGACAAAAGACGAATCAAGACGCAGCGGGTGAGCGCGGTCACAGTCACCAAGAAGGGTCGCTCCACTTGCTTGCTGATGTGGCAGTGCGGGAGCACACGGTGCTGGAGTCTGCGATTCCAAGCCCTGGACAACACGACGTTGCTGCAGTCCCCTGGGACTTGCCGCGAGACGAATCCGACATTGACCCGCTTGGTTTGGGTGGCATTGCAGGGACACCAGGAACAGTTGATCCGGCGTCCATTCATCTCAACGCCGAGAGTAGCTGGCAACCAGTTCACAATCACAGCCAACAAGACAACCAGCTGATATCGACCGCGTTCGACTTGGCTGCACCAAGACTTGGGTTGGCAGGCTTTCTTTTCAGCGCCGCCACGGATGGCAGTGGAATGACTTTTGATGAAGTGGTGCCAAGTGCACCCTGGGAGACGGACATGTTTTCAGGTTCGTCAACTTCAGGGTAGACAACTCAATTAAGTGGTGTTTTTCCCGACAATGCCAGTGTTCGACGTGCGATGTACAACGCAGAACATGGAAATCCCTCGATGCTCTGTACCCTCCCCTACAACGAGATTCTCCCCTTCCTCCACAACGATGATATCACCGACTTGACATTCAATGACTGATATGCCAAAGAGACGATCGGCAATCGGCGATTCAATCCTGCCCGTGATCCTTCCCTCGGCTTCTTCAACGTCCTGACAACTATGTCTTGGTACAGGCCTCCGAAGAACAATGAGTACAGTAATCATCCCACTCGAGCATCTCAGGCTACCGCCGCGGAGCCAGAGTACAGTCGGGCCATTGCAGATGGGCCGCTGAATGCATTTTCTCATCAAGGAGTTTATATAGCATTCGAACCGGTTGGGGTAAGACCGGAGTTGGTATTCTCAATAAGTCATCCCTTCCTTCCACACATTCCATGTCACCGACATTAGAGACAACCTTCTCGGCCCACTTTCGGATGTCGTCTTCGTAGGCGGCATCCGTAGTACGGATGAGGTGCATTTCATAAACTCGTGGCACGGACTCCGAAGATCTAAAGGATAAATAGCGGAAGTCAACGACCTTGGGAATACATGCGGCGTCAGTTCATATATGTGGTGCATGATCAGGCGTACATGGTTGGGTTGAGCAGGTTGCCTCTGCCCCGCGAGGGGTTCCGCTTATCTTATCAGTGGCACGTGGACAGCCAAGTGCCAAGGCCCTTGAGGCTCAGCGCCTCCGGGCGAAATAAAATCCAACCATCCATCTAACCTCCATGGGGAGCACCAGGACGGCTGAGCGGACCGGACGGTTCACAGGACTGTAGTATTACCGACATAAGCGAATTAATCATTCAACCCGGTAAGCACGTAAAAGACCGCTACTGCTCCGCCCAGAGATAACCCTAAGTAACCCGCAACAACGGCGGCTATAGCCTCATCCGTATCTTAGGCAGCATCCATGCAGGAACGACATGTGTGTAACCGACAGTACCGACATTCCCAGATAAACCAGAATGGACCGGTGTGGCACAAGTGACACGTCCAATGGATTAGGGTAGTGTCCGACTTGATCATGACAAACGAGTGTGCGCAACGGTTGTAGAAAGTGACTGCCATCTTGGTTGCCGTCCTGAAGATTGAGTTGTCGAGGTGCTGGGACCGTAAGTGTCAACATCCTGTAACTATTAAAGGGCTGAATCCTCACCTAAAGAGCAATTGGGGCACTGTCTGACTGAATGAGATGTCGTGAAGGGAGGGAAGAAAGTCGTTCTTATACTCATTCACTCTGTAGCAACCCACTTCACATGGGTACGCTTTGTGCATGAGAACTCTGTGCTGGCTGGGGTACGCTCCCCCTACTCTAGCCTCGATGGAGCAGACAGGGGTAACCGGCAGCAATTTACGAGATGGTCGAATCACTGGTTGTACGGAGGAAACAAGAAAATTTATTGCTGCTCTCTAGGTACGTCTTGTCTACTCGCTTTCTCTGTCTTTAGGATTATCAGCTTTTGGCACAACTTGATCGAAGTACATTGCTTTTCCCTCGTTCTCTTCCTTGGGGTCCTCCACCATGGAGAGTGGCTGGTCTATGATATCCTCTATCGAGAAGGAAATACCCCTAGTCGAGTCATTCGGAGGGATGGCCTGCGCGGTCCTCTTGTTAGCCCGGTCTCGGTCAGTTAGCTAGAAAAGAACTCACTGGAGTGTAGGGGGCCAGGGGGGCGGAGGAGGGGCCCTGGTCAGGGCAGTTATCGCCACTGCCGCCAGCGGGACCCGAAGCCGAATTGGCTGTCTCCAGGGGATCTCTGTCCATGCCCTCGTTCGGGGTGGCCTCTATACTAAGCCTAAGGAATTTAGCAAACGGTTTTAAGCAAGTTATATTGTATCGCGTTACTTAGCCCGCCAGAAGTATTGTTATGAATTCATACAACCTATTAGCGATTAGCCCCTTGTAATCACTTGTGCCTACTGGCGTACGCTTCCCACTAGTTAAGAATTCGTTTATATTATACTTTACGCCTTAGCCTCAGATTTTTCTAAACTAGATTCGAGTTGTACTATAATAAATTTGTTTCGAATCTATTCTTAAGTATATGTCGGATAAGCTCGTTATACCCTATCTTTTTTGATGTTATATAACGGGGCTCTGTATATAGAACGCTAATAGAGAGGGAAGTAAGCATTGGATAAAGTTGGAAGGGCAAAGTTGGAAGGGTAAAGTTGGAAGGGAAGGGAAGACTAGCGATGACGAGGCGGGATAGGGACACTTGGGGACGGGCTGTCACCTTTATACTCGGGGACGGGGTCTATATTTTCGATCAGAGCTCTTGGTTAGATTTTCTATATCTTACCGCCCCTTGCTTTAGTGTAGAAGGTATGTATATAGTGCTGCATAGGGTGCTGCAGAGGGCGTGAATGGAGTGTTGCACCGGGTGCCCCGGGTGTGCACCGGGTGCGCGTGGTGTGCGTGGGCTGCTTAGCGCCCGAGCTAGTCATGTGCGCTGTGTTGGTGTAAAGCCGTCTAGATTCGTCTGCGATAACAGATGCTCGCATTCAATAACTAGAGTGTGAAGAAGCCCAAGGAGGATTTGAGGGGGAAGTTCCAAGCGCAGCAAGATGCTATGCAAGCTATACTCGATTTGATGGACGATGATGCCCTAGCGCTTGTTTCCTCGTCATCGAAGGCTGCAAAGGATGCTCGGGGCAAAGAGTCAAACACTCTCAATCATCAAGAACTTGTTGATTGCTATCAAGTTACAATCGAACGCCTGGAAGAGGAATTATCCAAGGTTGAGGAGGAGTTGAGAGGACTTGAAGAGCTAATGAAGTTAGAGTCTTCATAGTTTTATTCTACCAGTGCCGGAAATGGGATTGGACAATGCGTTTTCCAATGAAGTACGAGGTTCCTACAGCGAGGATTACTCCTCCCCCCCAAGTAATATGCAGGAATGTGTGGGCAGGAGAGACGAATCGCTTGATAATGGCGAGTAGCGACCCAAAATATCCTCCGTGATTAACAGCAACTGCTTTATCATTTTCGTTCTTCAGTCCATCCAACGCGGCCTTGTAGGCCCTGCCCTCGTCAAGCTTCGATATAATCAAAGCTCGACGAGTCGGGTCTTCTATAAACGCCTTGACTCTCGCGTCCAGGCCCTCCTTTCCCCTGCCCGCGGTACCACTTCCAGTTGATGTAGCGGTGGGCAAACCAGTCCATGTCGGTCCAGTTCTCGAGCGCATTGGCGACAAGGAAGCCACTGTCTTTCTCAGCCGCTGTCCACTCGTTGGCGAGCAGCGCTTAAGTTCCTGGGTTCGTACAAGGTCGAGTAAACGGTGAAATCGCTTCAGATAATCTTGGTATACAAAGTCGTAGGCGAGTTTGGTTGTATCACAGTTTCTGAGTCACAGTGGTGGAATAAAGAATTGTCATGGCACCACGCGGCTCCACTCCCAGTCGAGGACGGAAATAATTTTCATATCGTCGCTCACAATCAGGTTGAATGGCTCTAGGTCGCCGTGAACCATAACGAACGGGCCCTGATCAAGCCGTGGGATGCGGATGCGGACATCATCTGGGCTCCAGCTTGACCGACGCGTGGTGCAGTCGTGAAAGGGTTCTGGCGCTTCCCCGAGCGCTGAAAAATCCCCCACATAGGATCCTGACCCTCGCTCACCACGACCGCCATCCTCATCATCAAGACCGGAACGCTGAGTTGACCCTGCCCGTCACCAATGCTGGAGCCCATTCTGGAGCCTCCTTTCTTGTCGTCTTTGCAACCTCGCTGCGAGTCACATACAGCTCTAGAGTTCCTATCCATTGCACCAAATCGGCTCCTGCAGTAAAGACGAATTCAGTGTCTATTTTTCCAGTGTTGAATTGGCTGACACCGTGGGCTGCAACCACACACTTTGTATTGCGACTGGCTGCAGCCGATCGCTGCCAGGAATGTGCTGAATGAACGAGAGGGAAGATGCGCCAACGACGACTGCTCCTGTCGCCTTCAATTGCTCAGACCCCTGTTTTTTTCAGATAGGTCACAGATAACCGGCAGGAAAAAGGATACGGTATTAGTCGTTCGCCGGACACGAGCATACATCGTCCAGACATGTCATACGTAAAGCGCTGGCTCGGCTTCTCGGTTGACTTCCCCATCCCGATGATGTTGGCACCAGGCGCGATTGCGGTTTTGAGGTACGTGAGTTTCGGATCTCATATCATTTCTAATATACAGATCCGTCAAGCAAACACGGCCTACCAAACCAAGCCGAGCCGAATCAGCCATTGCGTTGGCGTCAAACCCCTCCTAAAAGCTACAAGAACAACAACGACGACTTCTACGTCGGTATAGCGATCCCATTTGCGGAGAAGAGTGGGAAAGGGCGAGCGGAAGTTATGGCTGGTATATTCGTAGACTGATTTCGTGACGGAAAATTAGGACAGGTAATAGTCGGTAATAGTAATAGCGAGCGACAGCGAGTGACAAGGATAGAAACGACGCCGGTGGTGAGGGCGGAAACGATGGCGGGCTGCAATAAATGACGAGTGAAGAGTGGCGGATAGGCAATAGAGATTATATAGCCAACTTCATACTCTTGTAGACTGGGTGAGCGGGCAAATGACACAACGACTTCTCCCTCCCAACCGTGGAAAAGGCTGGCAGCTTGGCTGAGGTACCTTGCTGAGGGGCGACAAAGAGCTACTAGTATACCAGGTGCCAGACGGACGAAGTCGGAGAGATAGAAGGCGACTTGACCGGGGGGTTGTTGATTGAGATCATCGTCGTGGAAGAGGACCCAGGAGCTTGCGGGATTGCCTACAGCTAAGAGGCTGACTTATGCCTTCTTTATACTAGGGTATTGAGGATCGATAATGAGAGCAACTCGGATCTTGCTGTCCGACGAATCGATATATTGGCGCGAATTCTTTTCTATCGGCGAGACTCGCTCTTGGAGACCTCAAAGACTAGAGATAGTAGGGTGCCCGCCTGGCCGGATGAGTCATTAGGCTGTTTGCGAATTTTACTCTCATATTTGATACCGGCCGTGCCGGGTTCGCCGATTGTCCTGAACAAGTCTCGAATTCTTGTATCATTCGCCGGAGCGCGCCACTTAAGAATCTGGTTCTTGATATAGTCGCGGAGACCATTTTAACGTCCATAATGTTGAAATACTATCTCGGACTGATAATCGTACTCAAATTGGTGGATTTTTAGTTCGTCGGGTTCAGCTAGCCTAGTATCGAGTTTAGAAAGCTCGTCTACTTTGTTTTGCCTGCCAGTGGAAGCCGAGAGTTATTCGAATTTGAGGTTATTCCACTGTGGGGGGTGGGGGGTTGTGCCTTCGTAATACAGCAGCTGTCGCCAACCCCGCCGAAGCGCCCCACACCAGCCCTGCTAACCCCTCGGTCGGTGCCCAGCCTTATTACGCTTCCGCCGGCTGGCAGCGCGCGTCGTCAGCGGTTGTCACCATCTCAAACCAGGCGGAGTGTCATAGGCACAACCCAGTATTTTCCCCCTCCAACAACACGTACCACCCTCCCCAGCTGCGCCCTCTCAAAAACCACGTCACAATGAACCGCCTCTTCGGCAGCACGGGGCCCAAACCCCCCAAAGCAACGCTCAACTCGGCCATCTCCAACATCGACACGCGCATCTCCTCCATCGACGTCAAGCTCGCCTCCATCAACGCCGAACTGCAAGGCTACCAAACCAAGCTCGCCAAGATGCGCGAGGGGCCGGGCAAGACGGCGCTCAAACAAAAGGCGCTCAAGGTCCTGCAGCGGCGCAAGCAGTACGAGGCCCAGCGCGACCAGCTGCAGTCCCAGGTCTGGAACATGGAGCAGGCGCAGACGATGCAAGACAACCTCAAGAACACGATGGTGACGATCGACGCGCTCAAGAGCACCAACAAGGCGCTGAAGAAGGAGTACGGCAAGGTGGACATCGACAAGATCGAGCGGCTGCAGGACGAGATGGCGGATCTGCTGGATGTGGGCAACGAGATCCAGGAGAGTCTGGCGCGGAGTTATGACATACCCGAGGATGTGGACGAGGCGGAGCTGGATGCGGAGCTCGAGGCGCTTGGGCAGGAGGTGGAGCTGGAGAGGGAGATGGGCGGCATGGAGGGGGCGCTACCCAGTTTTATGCAGGACGAGGTGCCCGAATTTATTGACGAGGCGCCCGCAGCGGCGGGGAAGGTAAAGGAGGCTGCTGGTTGAGGATCGGGGAGAGAGAGGTGTGATATTGTTAGGGCAGTTGTCGGGGGGGGGGAGGGGGGGACCGGGGGATATTTGGGCGCAAGAGGTGGTTCGCTTGTAGGTTTTTGCCTGGGCACTGTGTAGCATCAGCATGTTGGCAAGATGGTAGCAAGCCGGTCGGGGGGCGGCAATCGATCATTAACGGCGTTGCGCTTCGAGCATGGACTTTACATCTATATGTACAAATCGCTGATTCGTGACCTAGTCTCCCACGTATCCCATTCGGTCATCAATCGTCTATCGCTGAACAACAGTCCCAAGAGTGGTTTGCTTTCTCGTCCATTACCAACCACATATAACCCTCCTGCTTCAAGCCCTGTCATGCCCGTCTAGTCCACGTGCCCAAAGAACCGACTCGCCTCCTCCAACTCCGGATCTCCGTTGCAAAAGTCCCACCCGACAATCACACTCCTTTGACTACAGCAGATGATACGTCGCGCGTCGTATTGCAGCTTGAACACCCGGGCTGGGTTCGCTGGGTCGTGGACCTCGAACGGGGCTGGCGGCTGAGCAATGTGCGGATGAGGCTGTTGTGCTTGTGCTTGTGCCTGTGGCTGCGGTGGGGGTGGTACGGGAGGAGGGGCAGCAAGAGCACCACCAGGCCCAGTTGCTGCGGGCCCAGCGGCGGAAGCGGCAGTAGTGGTGATAACAGTAGTCGCAGCGGCGGCGACAGGGGCAATGGTAGAAACGGGAGGGAGCATCTGGTGCATGGGTGCACCGTGAGGGATGTGTGCATGTGCCTGGTGCGCCGCTGCAGCCGCCATCTGGGCGGGAGTCAGCTGGGTAACTGTTCGAGAGCTTGTGGTGCCCTCGGCGGGGGGGGACGCCGATGTGGCCGCCTCCTGGTTCCGTAGCGCCTCGCGCCTGTGCCTTGCTTGTTCAAACTGCGCCCTGATGAGGGCGCTCGAGTATGTCTGCCGCAGTTGGCTCCTGACCACGGGATTCTGCTGCCGATCAATGGAAGCTTCAACGTAGTTCCGGTGCGTGAGAATCGCAGGGTGGGCTGCGATGGCCTGCGCTAGGGCGAGTTGGCCGGCATACACCGCGCTGTCGATGACGTGGCGGAGCTGCTGGAATGCTGCTGAAGAAGCCTCCGACTGATTTAACTCCATCGTAAGCGTGCTCAGCGGTGGCAACGTCGGCCCGGTTGCCAACGGACCGGGCGGGGCACTGGCCGTTTGGGAACGTGATGCTGTATTAGTCGCCGTCGCCGACGGGCCTGCGGGGTCTGGGGTTGCTGTTGCTGTTGCTGCCGCAGGCCCGGTTCCCGCTGTCCTCATTGCCCTGAGGGTATCCCGGCTCACGAGACTCTGCACAGAGGGATGCCGGGGAATAAATGGCTGGCCGCGCTCTGGCTGCAGAGCGGCGACGGCAGCCGTCTCCTGCTTGAAGTGATGTTGGTCCTTCCAGACACCTTCTTTGTCTCTCCGCCAGATGATGATGCTTGCATCGTAGCTCCCGCTGACAATCCGTCCATACTTGCCGCCTCCGCCGCCGGGCGGCAACTTGGCTCCGTACGCACAAATGTCCTCCGGCCGTCTAGATCCGGCATTACCGAGACGGCGGCCCGGCTTGGGCCGATCCTTCTCCTCCAACAGACCCGATTCCAACGCCTTGAAGTATTCTTGATCAACCTTCTTCGCCTCAGCCAGATCGTCTTCGACACTATAAGGCAGATCCCCGAAGCCAGCCTGAACTGTGCGCACAAGGCTTGAATGCGAACGAAGGTTGGCCACTTCGAGCCCGGTCTGACGGTCGAACACCTTGACTTCGTTATCGCTACTGCCGCTGACAATCCGCCGACCGTCATACTGCACGCACGCAATGCCCTTATTATGGCCAACAATTGTTCGGGTGCACACCCCAGTCGGCCAGTCCCAAACTTTGATGTGCCGATCTCCACTCGCCGACACTACTTCGCGGTCGTGGATCTGTACTGCATTGACGGCAGCACTGTGGCCCTCCAGACAGCCGATCATGGTCCAGGCCGGCGTCACGGGAAAATCGTCAGGGGTCATGGGGAGGTTGTAACCGTAGTTTTTCACATTGGTTGGGATGGGGTCCACCTCCTGATATCCTAGGTCGCCATGCCGAAGTGGCCTGCGGTTGAACACCTTGATCGTCTTGTCCTTGGAGCATGTCACCAAGATGCGTTTATCGAAGCGCACATTCAGTACCGATTCCCGGTGTGCGTGCTTCAGCGTCTGAATCGGCTTGCCGGTCGAGAATTTCCAAATGATGACGTCCGAGTCTGAGCTGCCCGAGACGATTAAATCCTCCTCCGGGTCCGAATCGAACTGCAGGCAAAGAACGGATCCCCGGTGCTTGGCCAGGGTCCGCAGGCACCGCCGTGACTTCATGTCCCATACCTTTAGTGTCCGATCCCGACTCCCGCTGACAAGGTACTGTGAGTTGTACTGCAGACTGTAGACACATTCCCCATGGCCTTCCTCGGGATGCGCGGGGTGCGGAAACTGAAAGTTAACGAATTTACCTCGCTCCCAGTTGGATTCGAGCCGCCGCCGCATGGTGTAAAGATATCTCCAGTTGATCCTGTATCGTGTAGACGCTCCGTCCCGAATCCAAAGACTTGACCTGGTCAGACGCGGGGTATCCAGTACTGTTTGCAAAAACAGGTGTTTGTTGTACGAGGCTTCGATGAATCCGGGCGAAAGCGCCCTTCCCTTCCCCTTATCCACTGGTTTGCTTTTGGAATTGGACCTTGAGACGGTGCTCGGGATGTTGAGATCACCCATTTTCTGGGAAATACCGCTCTTCAGCGGAGGTCTCCGTTGACCACCAAAGATGCTGGTTTCCGCAGACTCCATCTCAGCCGGCTCCTGCCGGACAGCGCTTCCCGCGTCGAGCATCACTGTGTCTGTATCACCGTCGAGCGTCGGTGATAGCGAAACCGCACGCTTTTTATGCGCATGGCCATCATCTTGGGACTGCATCCGTCGGAGCACGTGAGTAGACGAAGAGGGTCCGTTCATCTCCCGTTCGGCCATGGCGATCTCGCCGAGCACCGCGTTCCATCCTTCCAAGTAATACAGCTGCTCCCACAACTTTCGATCCAGCGCGAGATCGTACCATGCCCGACAGCACCGGGCCACATTGATGAGTGAAACGGGGTCGAGGAACTCGAGGATCTTGAGGCATACTTCAGGAGGCAGGTAGCGCACAAAGTCGATGTAGAGGCGAGGGTGGAGATTTTCGACAATCTGTGATATCACGGTCGTGGGAAGATCGTTGAGGAGGGCCATGACAAGTTCTGCTCGCAAGTAAATGGTGAGCACCGGGACGTCTAGACCAGCCCAAGGGCGAGAGAGACACGGGAGAGACGTGACGCGACTTACCGGTCTTACGGGTCAAGGAAAGACTAGAAATGTGCTGTACGAACCATGGCGGAAACTCCTCGCGCAGCCGAGCTGACCCCAGCGCCGTGACGGCGTCCTCGCGCGGCTTGAGCGAGAAGGATGTCGCGGCGGAGAGGGCAGTTAGAGGATCTTCAGAGTAACCTTCGTCGGGCTGTGGATTGAAACCAGCCATCGCTCGTCGGGTGCCGCAGATCTGTGCTCAGAATCGTCGAGCTCCAGTTTTGCCCGCGTCGAAAACAGGTGTGGAGGGGGGGAAGGCGTGGGAAGAAAGCGGCGGAAGAAAACAAGGCGACCACTTCAGCGCAGAGCCGATGGGGTTTCTAGCGGGGCGACAGGGCAGTCACTGTGTCGCAGGGCGCTGTGTCACAATTCGTCGCGACGAGTGTGGTATCGCCGTGATGCAGCGCTGTGGCGCAGAGCCCTGCCCATCAATTGTGTGGCACCAGGGTCCTGTTCCTTGATGCCCAACGATCGGACTGCGGCAGCTTCCGAGACAGGAGACTGCTTCCCTGGGGTTTGGTAATCTTGATTGTTGTTGTTGATGGCAAACAAACCCTGGCTTATTAGGCCCTGGCGACGAGGCGGCTGACAAACTCCCGCGCCTTGGAACTGGGGTTGGCGGGGCGAGGTGGGGGGCCTTGTCTAATCGATGTTAGGCTGACCAACGCTGTAATGCGCTGGTGTGGCTGGGCGGGGTCTTTTGTTGATGAACAGAGTGCATGCGTTCTCCCCATCCAGCCTGGTCACTGATGTCCCGACGGAAAACTGAGTTGCCTACATCGAATACTATGTGCCTCTGTGGCTGTCATGCGTTTCTCCTCGCCAAGGTTATCAACGTACTCACCGATGATCGTCGGGGCTTGGTGTCAAAGCACCGACTCAACGGTCACAAACATGATTGAATCAATGGTTCCTGGCACATCCAACACCCAACTTCCAGCCATGCTAGCGGAAAAGCTCACATCTCATATCTCATAAATCCGTGTTTTGGTGGTCCATTAATGGTGGTACAGCAAAAAGCATGAATGACTCGCAATGGGAACGCCGACATGGGTGAGAGGCAAGAACAATGTGCTTCCTTGTGTTTACATACCTCCTTATTTAGGTAGGTAGCCATACTCGCCAAAATATCTAACTATTGAAACCTATTATGTCATAAAAGTTGGCACGGGGTTGACATTGCCGTGTACCAGACATACGGTATGGAGAATCGTAACTTTTTCAGGTAGGTACCTAGTTATGTCGTTAGTAAGTTTGGCGTGGAGGAAGCTGGCATTTCCCCTGCATTCGCAGTCTCAGAGAATCATTGTGTCGCTCACGTGATTGACCAGTTGTCAACCAGGCCTACCGAATGATAAAAACGGCTTAGCGCCCAACGGTTCAAGTCCTGAAACAGGCAGACTCAGCAGAGTCATGCCTGAATGGAGGGGCAGCCGGATGTTGTCGATCATCTTCCCCCCTTCACGGGCCAACTGGTGTGAATATCCCAGGAGCAGCAGGAGCCATGGCATGGTTCTTCTATCTACGACGGCATGCAGACAAAGGATTATTGAAATCAGTTGGATGGTGCTTTGGAAGTCATGGATTGTGTATTGAATGCAGACTGAAGACGACAGGGTGCTGAGGTGGCCTGGAACCGGCGAGTGGCGGTGGGTGACCGCGGTTAGGCAGTGGCTCGGTGCCCGAGAGCGCTCGACACACGGTCTGCATCTGTTCTTGTATTTGCATTTGCATCTCACACTCGGCATCTCGGATGCATCGCTTCCAGGCCTTGGGGGTATTGTAGGCTTGGACCTCGCTGTTTGGCACAGAAACCATTCGTGCTTCTATCAACAGACAAGTCCGGTGGTTCACATTGGCCCGCGAGATCGGGAGAACACACAGGGTATCATGCGACGAAGGAGATAGATCTTTTGGGGGCACGAGGTCGAACGACTACTTATAATAATAATAAGAGAACCCGAGAGTTACCAAGCAGTAAAGAAAGGCCAGCCTTTTTAGGATCGCTGGTGTGCATCGGTTTTTTACTTCCATTGCTTCTTAGTGGACTAGTTCGGTACGTTGAGGTCTGGTTGGCATTTCCAGAAGTGTTTCGGACCCGGCCATCAGCGGCACGCCTGAGGCGCATTGATCACGCCGGCTGTTCCCCGCCGCTCTGTGTGGCCCCCATTTTCCCGCCCTGTGAGCCCACATCAGCGCCTCCCAAACCCGAACAGGCCGCCGCCTGCTCCTTTTGCGCAAGCCAACCAACCATCTCCGAGAGCGGTCACTTGCCACGACCCTCCGTTTCGAAGCACATCTCAGCATCGTGACCCGAGCCCGAACCTGCGGGAATGCTCGGTATTCACGGCCACTGCACGTCAGCATTTACGAATGACGGGATCGTGCGTGCAACTGCGACAAAGACATAGCCATAAGCTCGAGTAGCCGGCGAAGATCGAACGAGCGGAAGACATTCAGCCACAAGGGAAAGAGGAGGTCACACTAAGAAATTGGCATCTCACAAGGGACGACGACCCTACTGCAAGCCGACAATAGGACACAACAAAACAAAACAAAGGGATACCAACGGCGAACACCAGAGCGACAACTATCGAAACCCGAAAGACAACAATACTACGTGGTAAACCGTAGCTCGGTGTCAGACCCAGCCACAACGAGCGCCTCCAGGACCGATAAGGCGGGTTCCGAGGAGCCCAACGTCGAGTCGTGCGGCTTGAGCAAGGAATCCCCCGGGCATTTTCAGCCATATTCTGGACCTTGATCCTGCCGCCAACGCATCCAAATCTGTTTCTCGACCGACCTTTCGTCCCGACACAGTCGCCCTTCTGTGCAGCGCTCCGATTGAGACTTAGCCTCGACATCACAGGGATTGCCGCCGATCGTCTCGCCCCCTCCCGCCTCGCGGCCCCTCCACCGGCGTTGTGCGAATGGGGAGCGAGTTATGGCCCATGCTGCCCTCCTTCGCATGAACACGGGCCCTGTCGCAACCATGGACATTGTCGACAGATTGAATATGGGCATGCCCATTGCACCACCGCGCGCGAGCCAGCTGTCTGGCTCGGCGACCTTTCCCGCTACCAACTCCTCCACCTCGGTGAACTCACTATCCACTGCCACGACAATTGGCGCGCAACCAAATGGCCAGGTCGTAGCCACTAGCAACATCATCAACCAGAGGGCCGACGCCTCTCGGTCGCTCTACCAAATATGTGTCTCCTTGAAGCAGAGGCTGGCCAAGGTGCCAGGCTTCGAAGGGTACATGGAGCAGCTCGAGCAGATGGCGGCGGACCTGGATGAAGGCGGGCCTGTCGAGTCGCTGTGGAAGCTCTTGCGTACTGGATATCCGCTCCTCGCCATATACAATGTCCTGCAGCCAGACACTCCGTTGCAGGCCGAAGAGGGACCCGGATATTCCGAGTCGAAGCGTTCGAAGATTGCCATCCTCCGGTTCGTCGAGGCCTGCAAGTCAAAGCTTATGTTGCCGACGTCCGAGGTTTTTATCATCACCGACCTCGCAGGAAATGACACCAGTGGGTTTGTCAAGGTGAGTCCTCCGTTTTGCATCTTGGCTGTAGGCAGTAAGTACATGGGCTTAACATGGAAATTAGGTCACGTCAGTTATCAACCACGTCCTCGATCTCGCTGAGTCGCGCGGCCTGCTGCTTCAAATACAGCCCTATCCTGAAGACGATGCAATGCAACCTGGCTCGAAAATGAGCTACCGCGACTACGTTGTGCGTGAGTTGGTCGACACGGAGCGAAAATACGTCCAAGATTTGGAGAACCTTCACGACCTGAAGAAAACGCTGGAACAAAATGGCATTATTCCCGGTGATGTTGTTCACAATATCTTCCTCAACATTAATGCCATTCTGGATTGCCAGCGGAAGTTCCTGATTAGGGTGGAAACAACAAACTCGATGCCACAAGCAAGACAGGAGTGGGGCAGCCCGTTTGTTGCGTATGAAGAGACATTTAATGTGTGTTACCAACCCTTTATTGCAAACCAGCGCAAGGCTGGACAGCTCGCCAGCGTTGTATTCGACAAGATCCAGACCGCAGACCACCCTGTTGCCTGCGACTTCAACACTCTGGACGGGTTTCTCCTGAAGCCCATGCAGCGCCTCGTGAAATACCCACTTCTTCTCAAGGTATGCGGCTTGACGTCCTCCCATTGTGAAGATAGGCTCGCTGACGTCACATAGGATCTTTTGAAGAAGAACGAAGACGAAGTGGCAAGGGCCGATCTCACAGCAGGCATCGATGCCGCCGAGCGTGTGCTGCAGAAGGCTAACGAGGCTGTGGACCGCGACCTCCTAGATGAAGCGGTCGAAGACTTGATTTCTCGCGTTGAGGACTGGAAGAAGCACCGTGTAGATCAGTTCGGCAAACTGCTCTTGCACGGAGTCTACACCGTCGTCACTGGCAAGGGCGACCAGGAGAAGGATGTAAGTCTTTTTTTCTTTTTTCCCACCTTTTTTCCTCCTTTTTTCTTTCATGCGGTGAGTGTTGGTTGCCCTACTGGAAGGCTACTGACGCATTATTTCTTTTAGTACGAGATCTACCTGTTCCAATGCATCCTACTCTGTTGCAAGGAGATCGTGCCGGGTAAGAGCAAGGATAAGAAAGACAAGATTCGATCGACGGGGCAGAAGGCGCGCAACAAGAATGCGAAGCTGCAGCTCAAAGGCCGGATTTTCATGACCAATGTCACAGATGTGGTGGCCATTTCCAAGACTGGTAAGCATCTTTCACTCCCGCTTCACACTCTAGTCCGCGTTGGCTGATTTTGTAGGATCGTACACCGTCCAGATCTGGTGGAAAGGCGACCCTGGCGTGGAGAACTTTATGATTAAGTTTCAGAACGAGGACATTATGAAAAAATGGGCGGCAGGTCTTGACCAGCAGCGCAAAGAAAACGCCCCTCAATCCCAGCAGAACCCGGATAAGGCACAGGAGTTCACTTGGAACACCCTCAACGGCGAGCCCCTGGAGAACCCATATGCTCAGCCGGAAGAAGAGGACGAGGATGATGCAAGCATTTCAGGGACAACGCTCGCACCTTCTCACTACAGCGTGTCAGGATCTATGCCAGGCACCATGCACCGCAATGCTTCCAGTACGAGTTTGCGCCAGCGCTCGGCAACGAGCGACAGCGCCCATTCTATCGGATCTATTGCTCGTGCGCCGCCTCCACGGTTCCCTATGGTGCCGCCCGCCACTCCCCTGAGCCTTCACACTGGGGTTCCGGGCCAGGCGTCGCCGCTTCCTGCCGGTGCGGAGTCGTACTTCTCGCCGGTTCTCGAGTCCCCAGCGTCCAGCCGGACGAGCACAACAAGCGGAATCTTTATCGGCTCAGGATACCCATTTCCCAAGACTGGCACGCCACAGCCTTGGAACCCGGATGAACACAACCGGTATACCGCTCCAGCGATGCCTCGCGCGCCTTCCCGAGACGGGTCATCCCCGGCAAACGCCTTTGGTGCGAATGGACGCAATCCTCGAGGGCCTTCGATGCCTGTCATGCCGCGCGATTCAGCACAGTCGGCCCAGCTGCAACAGCAACGCAGCCGGAGTTACAGCACACCGGACATCAATGGGCAGGCCGCACGGAATGGGCAGTCGATACCTACCGTCCCCAGCATCCCCCCCCATCTGCATCAACACCACCCGTCGCATCCGACCCATGTGCGGCATGACTCAAACATTCCCCGTAGCAACACGGGCAGCCCAGCGAATGACCTCCCATTGCGGACGCACACAAACTCTCCGGGGACGCAGCGCGCAAGGCAGTATGGGGGTACCATGGCGCAATTCCCTACCCAGCCGGTTTACCCTCGTCAGGGGACGCCTGGAAGCGCCGCCAACCTGCCTCCGCCCGGTCCGCCTCCCCCTGGCCTCGCGCCGCTTGCTCCTCTTGACCCGTCGAGGTCAATCACTCCAGGGCTCGTAACTGCACCCCTCATGTCCAATCACGGGATGGTACCACCAACCCCGGATATCGCCATGCCGAATCAGCTCAAGGTGAAAGTGAACTACGATGCAGGGAACTATTTCACTTTAGTTGCACAGTTTAACATTACGTACCAGAGTCTGGTCGACCGTATCGACGTCAAGCTCGCTCGGCTCATTAACAGCAGCATCGCTAGAGGCGACCTGAAGCTGCGTTACCGGGACGAGGATGGTGACTTTGTGACCATCGAAAGCGACGACGACATCCAGATCGCCATCTCTGAGTGGCGCGAAACGCAAGGCAGCATGCCAGGAGGGCTCGGCGAGATCGAGCTGTTCTGCATTGGCGATGTGAACTGATTCTCATGATCGAAACCGAAAAATCAATAAAAAAAGACGAGTCATTCATCGTTTTAGAACGGCGCCTGGGCGACAACATTTCGGTTCCGTATCTGCATTGGTATTTCTCATTGCGGTTCCGTTGGCAGCTGCTTTATCTGCTTGGCTTTCTCTGCGTTCAGTCACTGCATGGCGTCAGGAGGGGGACATTTTGCCCCCTTTTTTTCTTCTTTTTCATCTTTCAGAAAGACAACTGGAAGCAGTAATCGGATACCCCATACCCGCAGTCACTCCCTACTCATCGCTCCTTCGCATCGTTCATCCCCTAACCATCCATCCGTCCGGGTCGGCAAGCCGGACTCCTTATGAACGTCATCCTCGGCACGACATTCTGATGAAGCCGGATCCACGATACCAACTCCGGCCGCTCGGTTCTGCTCACCCAACCATATGCCCTCCTCACTCTTTCCAATATGGCTGTTCACAACGGCACATAGAGCAGGGATTGCAAACACACACACACACACACACACACACACATTTATTTCATGATTCGTCTTGCCTGCGATGTGGGTACCTCTCACAGCGTTCCGCTCCTTACTTAGTTTTATTCTTGGGAGATGGTTTTGTTTTTTTTTTGACTTCTTTGGCTTTTTGAAGGGCCGAATACTTGCTCTTGCTCGTTTCACGCTCGTTCTGATTTTGAGATTTGCGGGACGGGGTTCGTTGATTTGGGTGGAATGGATCCCGCGCCGGTTTGTCTTCTCTACGCTCTTTTAAGAGGATTGGGTCTGGGGGGTTGGGATTTGGTTTGTGGGCTGTTGCTGTTGTTTTGGAGCCAAGTTCCTGAATAAGAGGAACGGGGATTGAAGGGAAGGAAAGAGGAGGTTAGACAGCCGAGAGGATGAGAAGCCATTCTTGATGTTGCTATATTGCTTGTTGTGACTGGGTGGGGTGTAGATATGAATACCCAGGTGCATTACTGTTCTAGACGTTGTTTGCTCTTTTACTTTTGCTTTTGCTTGTGGTTGTGTTTATGCTCATGAGCTTCTTCAGGTAAATCAACATCGTAACGTAAATCAGTGTCCAGACAGACCATTGCTCGAAAGATATCGTTTTTGTACATTTGTTTATACATTGTTACATGGCTAATACGGCCTTTCTGTTTCTGACCAACGTCCCTTGGCCCCTCCCAATTCATTGCCAGTGTCTTGGATTACTCCCCTGGCAATCCAATTCGCAGAGGCAAGGGAAACTAACCCTCGCCTTGTCACGTTATGCTTATAGGCGTCGGCGGCGGAGTTAAGTCCTCTGAGGGCTTTGCATCCGAGATCTGAAGGTTCCATCCTGCTCTTGCCCGGAATCACCCATCGTGGATTCCAGGTCCTTGTTGCCCGTCATGAAAGATCTGGTGACCTCGACATTCCCTCTTTAGCATTGGATGGTTTATAGGTACGCCAAAAGAAGATGCCGGCCCAGCTCCCTCTCCAATCGATTTATTTCTTCTTGCTCTGGGCAATCAACCTCTTGGAGAAGCGGGCGAGGTGGTAGTTGATGGTGTTGGAGCCCTTCTTGGGTGGTGGCGGGGCGTCCATGCATGCGCGCAGAGCCTGCTCAACCGTCGTGCAGCCCCTTCCGTGGTAACCAGCCGATGCCCAGCACGCTGTTTATAACTCGGGTCAGTTCGCGAGATCCGTTGGCGCTTTTTCAGTCAGACGCGGAAATGGCATACCCAGAACGGAGGACATCACGGTCACGCAGGGGTTGCCTTCGGCGCGGTTTGGGTTGCGGACTCGTAGCACGCGCAATGGCGGCAGCCGGATGGGGTTCTTGTTGGTCATTTTGTCTCGCAGCCGGGGGTTGCAATGAGGTGTGTGGGTATTATGGCGGCAATGGCATCGCGGGTTTTCGGCTTTGGCTGTCGATTCGGAAACTCAAAGTCAAATGAGAACGCATGGTCCAGTTGCAAAAACTGGGTGGAGCCAAAGAAATCGGTCACGTGCTTTGGCGGAAAGACCGCCGGGAGTGGAGCGGCGCTTTGGCGGAGCGGAGCACTTCCGGAGCTCGGGGGGGTTTCAAGCTGCGATTGGCTCTGGATTGAAGATGTAAACAATGAATTCCAGCGACCCATGTCGCTTATTTGGGGCCCTCTCGCCAGACCCGTCACCACTTTCCGCGATTTATTCGAGGCAACGCGTCGCATTATTCTTCTCGCGCCCACACACTCTTGTGTTGTGCTCTTCGTTGCCATGGTTTAGTGGTGATATTATTTTCTTATTTACATCGCGACCGACAATCTATTCTCTTTTTCCTCTTGCACACCACACAATCATCATGGACTTTATTGATGGCGCCAACGCCACGCGTGGCAGCGGCACGCTACCCAAGGAGTATGTCGATGTTCCCACCAAACGCATTCCGCGCCTGGAATGGCAGTGTCTTACCTGCGTACAATAGGAGCCCGATTTCTGCCGAATGTTTCCTCCCGCCCCGACTATCCTGTCCCAGAGCATGGCAGCGCGTTCCTGTTGCCCCTGTTCCTGGCCTTCGCCGACAGCCCAAGATCTGGAAACGAGTGGGTAGTGTGTTGGCTGCGCCTGGTGAAGATTTGTACACCCGCGCCATGGCAGAGCTTGAGCAACAAAGTCAATTACCAAGGAAGCGGGCGCGACACGTGAGCTATATCCCAGCTTGGGGCGACGCGAGGTGGGATTTGAAATTAGAGGAAGAGCACGATGGGAAGCAGGATCTGGATGAGGCGCGAGGTATGGCATCCGGCAACGGACAGCGCTCGTCGCGGTCTAACATGGAAAATCTAGCTGTTATCTCTACCGCCGAGCAAGAAGCACACGCCGCCATTCTAGCTACCAACAGAACCAAAACTAAACCCCCAACATTCCCCGAAGAGAAACTGAAGTGGGTTCCGAGGAAGCGTCACAACTCGCGCTGGCCGATTCAACCCAAGGAGGAGGAGGCTACGCGCATGGTGGCAGATTTGCAGCCCTTGATCGAGTTCGAGGTGCCTGCTTCGCCCGAGCCTGTCGATGTCACGTTGAAGATGGACGAAAAGCAAATGAGGAGACGCTCCACCCGCCGTCTCAGCAGGCGCTTCACTCTCATCCCGGGAGAGGGGTCGCCACGAAAGCTTCCTATGATCACCTTGTCACCTGCGGAGCACGCGACCCCAGTGCTTTCGCCGGTCAAGAGACTGCCAGTCACTCTATCACCAGCCAAGGTGGCCGATTCACCCCATCGCTCATTCAGAATCAATGCGACCCCTACAAAAGTTGTCCTAGAATCACCCCAGATAAACCCTCCCGCCATGTCCCCAGCGAAGCCCTCCAGCTCGCCGATCACACCAATCGAAGATGGGATGCACAGCCCGGCGGTTCAGGCCGCAGAACCCACGTCTACAGACAACATCCCGGCGAGTCCTGTACCGCTCCTCTTTGATCAGCCGATTCCAGATGTCCATACTGAGCCCGAGCATGAAGTTCGCAGGCGTCGCTCGCTTCAGTCGGCCCGTAGGTGTGAGCGTGGTTCGAGCGGTGCTTCTCGCCTGCTGGCCCTCAAAAGTGGACGCAGCAGCCCCAACCGCCGCCATAGCTTTACCTCGCTTGAGAACCCGCCGGCTGATGCGCAGGCGGGGCCTAAGGGTCGCCGGAACACGATGGATGCTTTCTGTGTCGGTCCAGATGGAATGCGCGAGGTTCTGGCGGACGATAAAGGGATTGTTGAGATTGATATGAAGACCAGTCTTGATATCTTCAGCCAGCCAACGAAGGCCACCGAACCAGCTCCCCATCCACAAAGCAACGGCGAGCAGGAGGACAGTGAACCGAATCCGGCTTTCGGGTCCACCTCGCCGATTTCCCCAGCCAACGACGGCCTGGCGAATTCAGGCCGTATTTTCGGCTCTTCTGTTGCTGGCACCTTTGGTGTCACCGAGGGGACAGGGGTGGCGCGGTTGGAATATGCGACCCTCCGTCAGGCAGCAACGAGCCTGACTGCAGACCAGACCGACATGGAGCATGACTGCGTTGTGGAGTCCCCACCTCATTCCTCGGAAGAGCCCGTAAACCGCTCAGAAGGAGAGCAGTCTGAAATGGCGTTTGTCCCCCATGATCCCGAAGGCCTCTCGACTATTTACGAAGAGTCGTCTCTCGTCGAGTGCTCTTCAGGCGGAGTCGTTGAGAGGTCTGCTCCAGCACTCACCGGTGATGCCAGCTTCCAATCTTCCTCGGATGAAGAACACGCATCCGGAGGTCTGTCAAGCGGCGCCCCTTGTGCACCCTATAGTGAAGTATCGGCCGCCAGCGTGCAGCAGCAAGATCGATCGTCTACAAGCGCCGAGCCGGCACGCTCACCTTCCGCCTCCGCCGGCCCCGATGTAAGCATTCCCGAACCGGCGGCCGAGGCAACTCAGCCTGAACCGAATGAACAGTCCTTGGCCGGGCCGATGCCTGAACCAGACGTCTCCGCCAGCCACGTCGCTGGCACTCCGGATGTCATGTCCTCGTCTGATTCGCCACAACGTAACGACGAGGCGTCCTTTACCGGCCTCTTGCAACCAACAAGCCTTGTCAAAGAAGATGGTCACACAAGCACGTTGAGTGGCTCCGAAGGCTCAATTGCCCCGCCGTCGGCAGACGATGTGATTTATGCGCCAGTTTCCCTTGGCCTCAAGACAGAAGGGAGCCCCGCAGTTTCCGAGGAACAAGACCAAGAAATATTCGCGGAAGGAGCAGCAAACGACAATCGCCATCTTTCCGTTCCGGCCAGTCCCGTCTCCCGTTCCCAGTCCGTGGCTTCAAAACCTCCACTCCCCGGCACTCCAACAGCTATTCAAGCCACAGACTTGATGCAGCGTGTCGGGACACCCGAGGCCAGCGTTGGTGCTGCTGCTCCGCAACAAGAAAGCTCCGGTTTCACTCCAATCAATGGCTATCAGATTTCGCTCCCAAATGTGACCGCCAGTGGCCTTCGGGATGAAGAGGAGGCGGAAGCCGACCAAGAATCGGATGAACTTGACGCCGATGAGGTGGTCGAAGAGGAACTTGGCGCGGATGAGGACTGCGAGGCCGCTATGGCCATTGATGAGGACGTAACAATTGAGGCGCCTAGGCCAGAATTTGATACACTGCAGCTACACGCCAGACACGATGACTCGGAAACCGAGATGCTGAGGAACTTTGTCACGCGGGTGACGGCCGATAAGAACGCCAAGGCCGCCGCTGCAGCAGCTGCTCTCGCAAAGAAGGTTGCCCGCCGGTCTGGCTCTCTCGGATCCACCACCTCATCAACTGGCTCGCCCATGGCAAGGGCAGAGACTCCCGTCAGCAGGACTCCTCTGGGCGTTAAGAGCTCCAATAGTCCCAGCCCGGCCAAGAAACGCAAGCTCGAGTGCATCCAGGACGACCTGGCAAAGGACAAGGACTCGTCCCAGGATGCCAACGATGGCCCCCGTCTCAAGCGCCGCCGTAAGCGCACCGAAGCAATCCTCGAAACCGCCCTTGAGAACGCCACCCCGTCTCCCGAGCCCGACTCCCTCCTCACCCCGGAGAACGCGCCAGGCCCGCGGCGATCCACCCGCGCTCGCAGCACGCGCATCGCCCTCCGGCCGAGCGCCCCCTCAGCAAATTCCATCGCCTTCTCCATGATCCCGGTCCGGCTACCGGGCATGGGCGCGATGGATGACGCGGCCATGGACGCCCACCTGGCAAACATGGCGCGCCAGCGCAGCGAGGAGAAGGACCTCGCAGCCGTGACACGCGCGAATACCCGCAAGAACAAGGGCGGCGCGGTCCCGCCGCAGGTAGTGCTTGCGAAGCAGGCCGAGGACCCGTCGTGGCGGATGAGGGAACTGAAGGGGGTTTTCGAGGCCAAGGAGCGGAGGGCGAAGGAGGCGCCAGCCTCTGATGGTGATGAGGCGGTGGTGGATGCGGGAAAGACTGGCAAGGCTGCTGCTGCTGCTGCTGCTGCTACTAAGGGGGTCAGGTGGGCGGAGGAGCTGGTTAAGTTCCAGACCGAAGCCGAGCCGAGCGTGTTTAGGGGCATGGCGAGCCAGTTGCTAGCAGATGTGGTTATGATGGACGATGGCGCGGATGAAATTGCTGAAGCGGAACCGCCGACGCCGGCTGAGCCAGTGGTTGAGAAGACTGCGCGGGTGGCGGCGAGGAAGACGGGGAGCACGACTGCTGCGGCGGCTGCGTCTGTGTCTGCCCCGGCGGCTGCGCCCGTGTCGACGAGACGGACGAGGTCGTCTCGGTTGCCACCTCCGACGCCGGTCAAAAAGATTCAGAAGACGGCTGGGGAGAAAGCCGCGGCTGCTGAGAAGACTACTGCTACTACTGCCGCTCCGAGCCTGCGGACGCGGGCGAAGTCTCTACCTAAGCTGGCGCCTGCGCCTGCTCCTTCGCCGGCGGATGATTCGGCACCTGTGGTGGCTGCCGCAAAATCGACCTCAACCAAGGCAGGGATGGCAACGAGACGGACGAGAATCTCGAAGTTGGGGATGAGTGGCAACGGGACGCCTGCACCAAAGCGTCGGGGCCGGACTGCAACGTGATGGAGGTTGGCCAAATGATCCGAATATGCGGAGTGTGTGGGATGTTATTGTTTTCATTGAATGAGAGTATTGCTGGCTGAGACTGCACGCCTGCATTCGAGACAGGTTCGAGGAGTAGCGAATACCCAATGTTAGAATTGCAGTGATGACATTTGCCGTTGGTCAAGGATTTGTTTAGTATGAGGCTAGGAATTCATCGTTGGTCGGTCATATACAACAAGTACGTCTACGAGTGGCATGCCTGTCCAGCGTTGGTCTGCATTGATAGAGGGGATGGCAAGGGCCTCCTATCGCGAGTCAAAAGATTGAGGCCAGCGGTTCGCGAGGTCAGCGAGCATGGGCCGATCTCTGTAAAGATGTTTCATTGTTTGGCTACTTTCTGCCCATGATACTCAATGACGTACAGGACCTCCAACAGTATCCCAGCCTTATGCCTAATCCCTGAGTGGCATTTTTCCCTTATGACACTTTTGGCAGTACTGTATGTATGTAGGATCTGTACATACCTCCACGCGCCACAATTCTCCAGGCACAGTATGTACAGTACATACAGACCCTCTCGCCTCTGTCACACACCACCCTTCCTACCGATCTCGTCCTCTGCCAACGTACAATACTTCCCGACGATATTCCCATATTCTATTTTGCCCACAATCCCTGGTCCACCCCTCACACCCCAAAAGCCTCTGAGCTCAGCTAAAAATCCACATCATCCTTGATCCCCTCAGGCCGCGGCCGCACCACCAGGTATCTCGGCACCTGGCGAGCCGTGATCTGCTCCGACACAACCGCCAGCTTCCTCAACTCCTCCGTCACCTCAATCACCCGCGGGCGACCCAAAATAGCCACCATCTCGTCCTCCTTGATATCGTGCACGCTCTCGGGCATCGCCGCCGCCCCACGCTGCTGCCGCGCCCGCAGCCTGCCGCACTGCCGCACGAACCAGGCCTCGTTCATCCGGCACTCGTCGCGCACCTCCCAGCGGAAACAGTTGCCGCGGCCGTTGAGCGGGAACACGACGCAGACGTGCACGCCGTTCGGGCCGGGTTCCGTAAACGTATCCATCGCGAGACCCCGCTCGTCGGCCTTGCGGTCGCCGGCGCGCTCGCCGAGCTGGGCCTTGGCCGCGCGGCTGTGCTGCGCCGACACCTCGGGCGAGCCGTGCACGACGTCGACGCGCCGCCAGGTGTGCGTGGCCGTGTCGCGGGCCAGCCACGAGAGGGAATGGTTGCAGTGGTCCAGCTTGTGGGCGATGCGGTAGCGGCCGTTGGCGAGCGTGTCGCCGAGGTGGGTTGGGTGCAGTTTGTTGGGGCCGTACCATTGCAGGTGCTCGGTCAGGCTGGAGGAGAGGTCCGAGGTGTAGGTGGAGGGGGGGAGGGAGAGGGGGCTGAGGTCCGACATTGTGATGCGTATGTACCAGTCAGACGAGGTGTGATGATGGTTGCTGATTGAGCTGAGTGATGGTAGGTTCTGTGGTGGACGTTGGTCGGTCGGTAGGTTATCGCTGGCGATCAGTCAATGGTTGCCTCTTGTGGCCGGTTCCCCCCGAAATGGCGTGATAGGTGGTTGGTTATTAGAGGCTATGTTTGACAGGTAATGCTGCTAATAGCAGTACAGAAGTAAGCTTGGCTGGTGGTATGTTGATGTTGGTTTCGTGATGGTAATCTTGGCCGTCGGTTGCAAAACAATCGGTTGCAGGCTGTTGGTTGGTAGGGTCATAAAGGCCCAGATAACACAGAACAATACTGAACTTGTGCTGGCCGAGTCTGGGGAACCGATGGTAGTACGGGTTAAGCAAGATGGGTGAAGTGGTGAGACTCGCCTGGTGGCTGCAGGTTAGGCCGCCAGAAGAGAAGTGGTGTGGAGAGGGAGAAATGTTCGATTCATCAGCAGGCCGGAAGAGAAGCCAGAAATACCCGAATGTGAACGAGAACAGTTGGCTTAGACCTTATCCAGCATGAACAGCGCGGCTGTTCAATGCGTCTTTTCTGTTATCTCTAATGCGTGCCTGATCTTGACCGAAAGCGACCACCGTACACACACAATGTTCAGACCAAACAGTTTTCTCCGTTTTCATATTTCCTTCGGTGGGTGGCCTGGAAGGAACGGCCTCGGTGCACAGAGCGCCTTCTCCCGTTATTCTCCCATATCCCGAATTTCCGATCCAGGACCTCCAACCGACATCAACGTAATCAACAGGGCGGAACACCTCGAGTTCTCAAGCGCCTGGGCATGAGGGAGAGTACTTCCGTGTGGCAAGATAATTCCAGTAACTGATCAATTATAGAAAGACAACACCGTGACCGACTATGTTTCAGTCCTGTCACAACACCGTCATTAGGAGCAGAGCCTAGAGCTGTGCCTGAGTGGGCTCCAACTCCACCCGGTCTCATTCTCGTTATTACTGCGTACTCGTGAACCAGGTTGGAGAGACTAATAAAACAAGGGGATCACTCGACATGTGGGCATGTGGGTACCCGAGAAAAACTTTTAAAAATCCACCATCTCTCCACCATGACCCTAGAATCCTCCACATCATTTCTCCTCCCAACTACCTAGTCTCCTAGTAGTGATCCCAACAACGAACCAGCGCCCGGCTAGCTCAATCGGTAGAGCGTGAGACTCTTATAGAGAGCCGTGTGCTCTTGAGAAGGTTCACACATCTCAAGGTTGTGGGTTCGACCCCCACGTCGGGCTCAATTCCCGTCTTCGACTTGCTTTTTCGCTCTCATTCCGGATTCCTGAAGGGCGGAGCTATTTTTTTTTGAATAAATACTTCAACCCCTGTTGGGTGTTTGTTTGAGTGGTTGTGGGAGGAGGGGGGGAGAGATGTGGAAAGAAGCCATTCCTCGATTTACTTCAAAAACGTAAGGTACATAGACACACAGTGATGGATGTTATCTGAAACCAATTTAGGCGCCCGCACCGAAGTGGAGCAACAAAGTATACTATATCATACTCTATCCATGCATAGATACCCAAGATGGTAAGCCAATAATCATCAGTCGTTGGTTTATCATCATTCATCGTGGTCATCGGCATCCTCCGCCTCTACTCCCTCTTCCTCGTCAGTGTCGTCGGTAGGTTCTAGGTCGGCCGTATCCAGAGCATCCTCAAACACATCATCATCCTCATCTTCATCGTCTTGCTCCTTCCCTTCATCCTTGTCCTTATCCTTGTCTTTCTCTTCCTGTTCGTCACCTCCAGCTTTGCCCGCACCTTCACCAGCACCGCCGCCTTGAGCTTGCTTCCCTTCTTCCCTACCCTCCTTCTTGCCCTCCTCTTCCCTCTTGTTCCCTTTACGGTTCTGGCCGGCACTCTTCCCCGTCTCAAGAGACGTGAAAAAGGCCTTTGGCTCTTGCTGCTCGGGCTGGTGGAAGAAGAAGTACTTTTGCAGTCCGAAGTTGAGCACCTCGTTCCTCAAGTGGTTTTTGTCCTTCAAGAGCTCGGGCACTTTCGCCGTCTCGGATACGCTGTAGACCTTGCTGTGCTTGGTTTCATTGTTCCATGGCATGCTCTTCTTGATTTTGGCGAACTTGATCGCCCAGTCGTGGGCCCGGTCTACCACGGCTTCAATGTTGAAGATGACCTTCAAGCCAAGTGCCCCGGCAGGCCGGCCAACCACGACGGCGGTCGTAAAGACGTCAGGAAGACTGGTTGTGGACCCGTTATCCGCGAGTGTCCAGGTGACTTCGTCCTCCCCAACTCGCCCGCCGCCCCGGCCTTCGGTCCTAATGGCTTTCGACGTACACGTCCCGTACTCAACGACGCTGTATGACTTGCTGACCTGTTGCGCAAACCAGCCAGAGAATCCAAGCGATGCTCCAGCGGCCCCACCTTTGACCGATCCGCCCACGCCTTTGCCCTCGTTTTCGACCTTCTCAACTCCCTGCGACCCGAACTTGAAGCCGCGGTTGTCAGGTGCCGGAAAGAGAGCCTGGATGTAAGGGTCATCCTTTGGGGAGGCCAGAGGTGACCGCTCAAAACGAAGCTTGATGTCGATGGCGTGAATTTTACGGCCTTTGGCAACGTCCTTGGCGTCGCCGCCGTTGAGCTCCCACAAGTAAACTAGTAGGCTCGCTGGCTGCGCTGTACCTTCCTGGGGCGTTTCGCCGGTGTAGTAGCCATGCACGATGGCTACCTCGCGGACCGTGACGCGGAAGCCAGCGCTCTTGAAAGCCGTGGCAACAGGGTCGAGCTCGCCGTTGGTGCGGACCGTCCCCGTTGTGCCATCGAGCGGATGGAGGTCTAATGGGATGGAGGTAGTCGATCGAAGGAGCTCGAAAAATTCGGGGTCGTCGTTGGCGGGGAGGACTTGGACGGGAGCGACATGGTCAAAAGTCATCGTCGCAGCTGGAGTATGTCGAGGCAGTCGGGCACTGTGGGTAGGAAATTGGTTGATGCTGTCAGGGTGCTTTCCACCTGAATCATCCGATGCGGGCAATCCTCGTGTGATTGCGCCGCATCATGGACGAGGCTGCGACATTTGCGGGGGAGCTGAATGCTCGTTCGGCATATTGGCGCCGCGCAGCCCTGCCGCCACCTTGGTTTGGATCGCGCGCGCCTCTGCGCCAGCGCATTGATTATTTCTCTGGAATTGTGGAAGAGACGGCAACCCAAGTCTGGTATTATTATTTTTTGAGTTTTGAGAAAACAGCGCTCCTGCTTGAGACAAAATGGCGGATGCGACTGAGGTTACCCCAGAGGTTGGTTGGTTCCTTCCCTCCATATCCAATTGCTTTGCTTTTTCCTACCCCGCCAAACAAAGATCATTGTTGCGCATCGCATCAAGGTTGCTTCCGCGCGCTGACTCGACCCTCGTCCCACAACACAATTACAGATTTCGTCCGTACCACCGCTGGACCACGTCCAGAGCATCTTTTTCACCCGACTACACCAAACCGCGCCCACGAATCGTCTACAGTACCTTCGAAATGCTGCCGCAGACGACCAAAACGGCTCCTCTCCCAAGCCGTTTGGCAGAGGGAGGGTCTTTCTGGCATTCGAGGACTGTTTGTCCCAGTACTGGGTGTCAACGGAAAATCACAAATCGACCAACGCCAGAGAACACCAAGAGACGGCAGAAAAGTTTCTCGGAATCGCCCGTCTGATCGTTGACGAATTCCCCGACATCCTCGGCAATCCGAGCCCGACGTCACAATGGCCGACACGAGACCCCAGCGGCGACTCGGCTCTTCATATCGCCACGCGCCGAATGGCCTTGCCCATTGTTGAAGCGCTTTTGGCTCGCCTCCTTAGCTTTCCCGCCGATCGCCGTGTTACTGTGACTCAATGGAAGAACAAGAACGAAAAGACGGCGCTGACCGCCGCAGTCGAGTGCATGGACAAGGCCGGCGACATCAATGCTCGGGTTGTCGAGGCGCTGCTGCGCGCTGATCCTGGTCTCTTGAGCGATGCTGCGGCACAAAACGCAGACAAAAAGCCCCTTCACTCGCTGCTGCAGGCAATCTCTGCTGTGGAGCTGGTCGACGTCGTCGATCCCGAGTCGTCGCAACCGCCCGCAATTATTGACGACGTATTGAGGATTACCGATATATTTGTCGATGTATCGCCAGATGTCCTTCTTCAGACCAACTCCAGGAACCAAACACCATACGTCACGGTACAGGATCTTCAACGGCAGGCCGGGAGGTCAGCAAAGGCCGTTGTCTTCAAGCAGCTTGGCGAGACTATCAAGATGCATATTTTCCAATCGTTTTATACCAACCGCGACAAGCTGGACAAGGCTATTTACTCTGGTTCTTCTGGTAAGCAAAGAACCGGGAACAGGTTGGCCGCCTGGAGACTAACATGTTTCGTTTAACAGTCAACATGAAGAGTATGCTTTCCAAGCCAATCCCAATGTCGGATGTCGGACCTAATATGCCACAGAGAAGATCATGGAGCTGGACTTATCCGACTTTGATTACCACAAGCCCAAACTTACCGGCAACAGCGAGACGATCAGCGAAGAAGTCCTCGTCGCACACAAGAGCACGATCGCTGATTTTGCCAAATGGCTCGAGGAATTTCGTCGGCAGAGCGATAATTTTGCATTCGACGATTGGCTAGCCTACGTACGGCTGCCAGACATGTCCTGGGTCGATGTGCCCTTTCAGCTTCGCAATAAGCTCCAGATGTATTACGAAAAGCTGATGGAAACACTATCTCGCAGCTTTGGCGTCACGAGGATCTGGAAACTCGTCGTTAAAGATGCGGAACGATTCCCTATCAGCGACCGCTTGATAGGAAAATTTGTCAAAGACTTCCAGGTTGTCGAACTAGACTGGTACAAGCTCGATCTGGACATTGACCGGCTCCAACCGACGTCACATTTGAGGAAGATCAAACTCTACTCGAGCTGTAGTTGGGCCCCTATTTTCTTCTGGACCAGCGCGGAGGGACTGGTAAAGCTACCACAAGTAGGCTGAGCTTTATCCTAACCTCACCACAGCCGTTTAGCCTTCTAACTATGCGTTTATAGCTTCGCGATGCGGAAATAAAACTAATCAAGCAAGATGTATGTGGAAGGTTGTTTTACTGGCTTAATGGTGAAGTACCTGCTGACGTGCGATCAGCAGCTCGGGGATGAAGATGTTCTCATGATGAAAAACCGAGCGAAGAAGCGCATCCGCGCGCTGGAGAAGCGACAACCGCCCGAGCAGAAGCTCAATTTGAAAATCATGGTGACCACTGGGAGTTCACATGCTCCGCCCGAAGTCGCATTTCCAGATGCGAACAATCCGATGGACAGGTAAGTGATCGGGGATCTAACTCGACTTGTATTTTGCGATATTCGGCTTTTCTCTAATGATCGTGGTGCCAGATTCTACAACGATCTCAAACCGGCTCAGGAGCTGGTCAAATCCCGCGGCTGTCCATGCATCAAAATCGCGATTCTCGACGTGGGCATTGATGCCTGGGAGTCAACAGTGCGCGATAATATCGTTACTGGTGTCTCGTATCCGCCAGCCACCGATGCTGAAAAACGAATTCCGCCATGGTTCACGGCAAGCCATCCGCATGGCACATATATGGCCCATTTGATCCGTACTATTAACCCACGATGCGAGTTCTACAACTATCGCGTTGGTACTTTCCGAACCGATATTGACCCCAAAAATGCCGCACTTGCAATACAAGACGCTGTGTCCAGACAGGTGGATATTATCAATTGTAGCTGGACGACACGGGTAAACGATGCTGACCTGCGTAACGCCATCCATGAGGCCAACAACGCCAACACCCTCGTCTTCTGCGCCGCATACAACGAGCCCTCGTACCACAAGTCATACCCGGCTGCATACGATGACGACGTCATCAGCGTCGCTGCTGCCACGGCCCGCGGCCGGGCGCGGCTTGAGTCTGCAGATAAGGTGGATCTGTTAGTCCTCGGCGAGAACGTCAAGGTCGCTGGGCCACAGTACCTACCGCTGTCCAAGGAGGTGGATTCAGGCTCGTCGGTAGCCACGGCGTTTGCATCAGGGCTCGCATCTTTGCTCCTCGCCTACTGCCGCCTCTATGCTGCCGAGCTCCCGCCCCGGGGTTGGTTCGAATACCGCCAGAGGTCCAACATGGTCAAGCTCTTTCGTCTCATGCAGCCGGGGCATAGCCAGAACCACAAATTTGTCGATCCTGGTTTCTTGTTCAGGGAGAAGTGCGGGACGGATGGCACCCCAAACGACGAGATTATCCAGTACTTTCAGAGCGTCAACAGTCTGCCGCGCGACTAGGGCGTGACTCGTTCGTTGCTCTCCCGCGCGCAGATCATGGGATGCTAAGAAGGGCATCTTATAGAGCTGAGACCAATAGTATTATTATCAATGATATTCAGTTCTATTTCCCGACGTGCCATGGCCAGAAAGGTTGTCCAAAAAAAAGTATTTAGAACCTGACTTCCAGTCCTCGCTCATTCTCAACGCCCTTCTGCAATTATTTCTTGTGCGACTTTCTTGTGCTATTATAGCGTTGCAGAACCTCTACCAGTCTATCCGAGTTCGGTAGCTCCTTGGCGACATCCACCACGGTTCTTCCCTTGTCGTCGGTAAGAGCAACGTCGGCGGCAGAGTGATGCTTTAGGAAGGCCTCAACAACAGGAAGGGAACCACTCCCTGCCGCCAGATGCAATGCTATGCACCCTTCATCGTCGCGAAGATTGAGCAGCGTCCGATCCGCCCCAAAGCCTGCTTCGAGTAGGTAGGCCGACGTGAGCACGTGGCCCTTGGACGCGGCGTAGTGCAGCGCCGTCCTCCTTCGCTCGTCCTGGGCTTTCCACGGCGACTTGGTAAATAAGAAGCGGACGAGCGAGATGTTCCCCAGCTCGGCAGCGTAGTGTAGTGCCAGCCGGCCGTCAACGTCAACCGCCTGGGGATCCGCGCCCGCCTCGACCAGCATCTGCGCCATGGGCAGCACGTTGTCCTGCAGCCGCGTCCTGGCGGCGTGGTGTAGCGGCGTGTGTCCGCGGCCGTCGCCGATGCGGGGGTCCGCGTTGTACGCGAGCAGCTCGCTGACGATGTGGTCAAACCCGTGGTGTGCGGCCTCGTGCAGCGCCGTGTTGCCGGTTTTGGATCGGGCATTGATGTCCGGGCCCTTGGCGATCAGGATTCGCACCACGTCTAGTGTCCCGCGGCCGGCCGCGACCTGCAGCGGCGTGCGCCCCTCGTCGTCGCGCTCGTTGATGAGGGCCCCCGAACGGAGAAGCAGCCGCACGCTCTCCATGGACCCGCTCTTGGAGGCCAAGTGCAGCGGGTTCCGGCCTTTGCGATCCCGTGCCGTCATCTCGGACGACGACACCAGATACCTCAGCACTTGGGCGTGCCCCCGCCGGGACGCCCAGTGCAGAGGCTTTTGCTTGTTCTGGTCCTCGACCGACGTTGCCGCCCCTCGGCCGAGCAGCTCGCGCACGAGCTCAACGTCCCCGCACCGCGCGCTGTAGTGCAGCGCCGTAGCCTTCTCGGGGCTGTCGTCGCGCTCGTTGCAGTCGGCCCCGTGCTCTAGGAGCAGTCTCGCAATGCCGATGTTGTCGCGCTTGGCCGCCGTTGCGACCGCACGTCCGAGTCTCAGCCCCCGAACCCCAAACTGCGGATTCTTGCCGAGCCGCTGAAGAATCAGCCGGACAATGTCCTCGTGCTGTTTGTCCACGGCATCGTTGAGGCCCAGACTGGCCACGGCAGCATCGAGTAGTTCTGGATGGTGGAGGATGCGGTCCACGTCAACCACGTTGTGCGTGTGGACGGCGAACCGGAATATCTCCTTGGCGTGCGGCCTCCATGAGTTCTGGGTTATTTGGCCTTCTTTGTTGCCCAGGATGATGAAATAAGACTTGCTTGGCATCATCTTGGTCAAGTCGTACATTTGTTGCACAAACGCTCGGTCCTCGGTCAAGTTGGCTAGGTCCATCACATTGTGCCCCGTGATTGTTTTTCGGCCCCTGAATCCATATCCGAGGTTCTCGAGTGCTTTGAAAGTGCAGAAGGACGAGTTTCGAACAGCGAGTTCAATTTCGAGGCTCAGCACCCCCCTGGAGGAGGTTCGCGTCGGTAGCAGGCCTTCCACATCTGCCTGGGTCAGGACGAAGGGAAGATCCAGCGCGGCGATGACGGCGCTCAGGCTGAGTCTCTGGCCGGGCACGTAGGGCCGTTGCGCGGCGTGGAGTATCTCGGCGGCGCGGTGTTCCGGCTCCATCGCATTCCACGCATTTTGTAAGGCCGGGTAGAGCTCCCTTCCCATCTCTGCGGCTTCTCGCGCATGGTCGGCCCAGCTTTGCAGGGCGTATGTTCGATACCGGCGTCGGTTGAAGTACTTATCCCACCCGGCAATTCCAAGGGTGCATCTGTGGTCCTTGCCGCATCCCAGTTGAAGAAGGAGAAGCGAAGCCCAGGCCATGGTGTAGCTGACCAGCTGGTACAGTTGGTGCTTTGCTAAATACCCCGAGGGGCTTTTCTCTGCCCCTTCTGCTTCGTTGCCCTGTGTTCTCGGGGGATTCTCTTTTTCCGTCGGGGAGTTCTCTTCGGTGCTCACCCCGATTACCTCCTTCGCCGAAAGCTCCGCTACATTCAACCCTTGTCCCTCCATCCGAGCCTCCTCTGGCACGGAGGAAGTTGGGCGTCCCAGGAGGAAGTCCCGCAGCGACGCGTGAGTCAGCGTCACAACATTGCCGGTGACCTGCACCAGCCCCAGCAATTCGGTTGACAGCCAATGGCCCAGGTCAAGCCGGACAGCCTGCTCGAGGGACTCAACTGTCTTGATGGTATCCAGCCGGGTCAGTCGTGGGAATATAGTCCTCCACAATGCTGCAACGGCGCTTTTCTCCGGCGGCGGAGGCGCATCCGGCGTGTGCTGGTCCGTGGTGCTTACGGCAAGAAGAACAGCCAAGTCCTCCAAGTGCATCGTACGTTTGGCCAGGGCCACGAAGCACAGAGCTAACACAGGCAGTTGCTCGCTCCTCCCGATGAGAAAGTCGAAGGCCCACTCGTAGAGCCGGGTCAAGTTGTTCTCGTTGGTTCTCGCAAACGAGATGAGGTTGTTGATGGACTGCACGTTGGGCAAGTTGGCGAATATGCCCGTATTGAGCGACACCCACGAGAATGTCTTGGCTCCCTTAAGTAAAGCCCGAATCTCGGAAAACTTGGAATCCGGGATTTGATTTTCCCTGGCCACGTATTCAAGGCGGCTCTTGGTAAAGCACTCGAGATCCAGCCGAACACAGTCCATCGTTTTCCGACCGTGCAGTTGAATCTCGTGGATACGCTTGCTCTTCTTGTCTTGGTGGTAGCTAAGAGTATGGGAGCCGTCATCCTGGGCGAGATACTTGCCAATCGTCTTTTTCACTTTCGTGTTGGAGCGATGTGTCAGGCAAACTTTGACCTTGGGGGTGTTTTTGAACTTTTGCAAAAGACCCATGAGGACCAGCAAGGCCTCGTCGCTGCATTCGTCAAGTCCGTCAATGACAAAGTGGCACGCGGCCACCTCTTCGTCGTTGAGCACCGAGTTCAGGATGGACGCCAACTCTTCGACCTCGAACGCCGGTATGGAGGCCTGTAACAGGGCCGAGTCACCGCTATCGGTCGAAGAAAACGTGTCGTGTCTTGGCACTTGGTTCGACGATGGCTCACCCGAAGACACAGGCTCGTGATGGTAGCCAGCGGTATCCGGCTGCGGCGGAAAGAGAGACGTGGCGCTGGCGGGCTGTAATGCGGTGGGCGACTCGACTTCAACATGACGGTGCCGTTTGCCCCCTCCAGTGGTGGTGGTCGGGTCAACAACCCACTTCTTGTCCTCAAAGTGTCGGACAAGCAGCTCGTTGATTTCCAGCAGCTGAAGGAGAAAGTGGGCAAGCATCTCGCCCTCTGCCCCCTCAAGGCTGGTCTGGCTGCTGAAGAAAAAGCTCAAGACATAGGATTGTCGCCGCTCAAACCGGATAGGCTGGGAGATTTCGGATTGTAGGTGCCGCAGAATGAAATTGGCTGCCACGCTCTTGCCGCTGCCTGCCGGGCCGGTGATGAGCAGAAAGCGGCCTGACTCAAGCCACTCGTGGAACTCGGGCTCGTGCAAGATCCAGTTCAATGTCCCGTCTAGCTTTTCGGGTATGGGTGCCTTGTGGCGCCACAGTCCGACTCGTAGGTGCCTTTTGATGCGGGCCAGGATGGCTGCACGTGAAATTGGTATGTTAGCATGGATCCGACACATTGTAACTGAGCGCCCGAGGAGATATACCAGCGTGGGGGAGTGAGGTTGCCGATGGAGTCGTGTTTTGAGCGGTATTCCGTAGCCGGCTGGATATGCTTATGACGCTTATCGACCGTCCTTCCAGTGATTCCTCGTCGCCCGCGATGCCGGTCTTGTTTGGCAGAAGGTAAAGCCTGGCGGATCGGATGCGCAGCTGGGGATCTATATCAAAAGAAATAAAGGTGTTAGAAACCATCCAAAGCAGGCAAGTAGTTGATCTGCCCCTTACTGTAGTTCTGCGGCCGATAGAGGATATCCGAAATGGCCTGCTTCACCGTCAAGTAGTTCTCGTCCGACGAGGAATGAAATTTACACATGGTGAAGTGGTTCCCGTTGAGATACCTCACTTTCTCCGTCGCCAGGCCGAGGGCGTTTTCCTTGTTTGTGATCTTTCTGCGGGGTCAGCACTGTACAGTATTTATTCCATACATAGAATACGCCTATGGTCTTGAACCGGGCATGCATACCACGACGGGAACCCTGGACCCCAGCGTAGGACGCGTCTCGTAGAACGAGTAGACCGAGATTCTCTGGTGGCCTAGCGTTCCGAAAAAGTGCGACAGCAGATGATTCAGTCTCCCCACCATCCGGGACGACACATTGATGTTCCGTTCAACACTCGGGCTGCGCGAAAACGGAGGGTTTGCTGCTGCGGCAATTCGGCCTAGGACTGCCTCCCAACCGGGGAGGGTCAGTGCCGAATGGGGAGTGCTGAAGAACATCATGCCGGCTGTTGAGATGCTGATGTTTGCAGAGTCAAGGCCGATGTTGCGCCTGTTTTCAGCAAAGACGAGGGCCTTGGGAGGTGTCAACATTCATTACTTGACGCGGTATCAGGGAGAAAAATTGGGTAGCAGAAGGACCAAAAGGGGGGAGCCATACCGCTTTGGCTATAAAACCTCCCAAACTGTGCGCAATCCAGATGATCGGGGTGCTGGCATGCGCAGGGTTTTGACGTTTCAGCGAGACTTTATGGACGAGATCCTCGGCGATTTCCTCCCAAAGCGACTCCGAGTGACCAGCCGTGAAGTCAGGGCGCTTGTAGCTGTAAGAAAACACGCGAACGGGAGCAAAGTCTCTGCACAAAACATCCAGTGGCCAAAACGTGCCGGCTTCTTCGGCGTCGCCGGTAGGATAGCACCATGTACGTTTGTGGTGGCCGTAGATTCCCGGGACAAAGACAAAGCTGTCATGACCAGAACATCAGCGAATTATATCCTAGGAACCCCATGCAAACCGGTTCTGTGTGCCGGTTAACGTTAACGATGGACTCACTCGCACGATACAACGCCAGACCCCTTCACTGGGCTGGTCAACTCATGGAGGGCGTCGACCGCAACATCATCCTGAGAAATGCTCTCCCTTCCAGGTTCAGCAAGGAGCTGGCTATGCGGCACACTACCGCTCGCCTTGCCTCTTTCTTCCATTCGACTCCCGCTCAGAATCGCGCTGCCTTGCACGCTCATCTTATCCCAGTCCTCGGCATCCATATCGGGATGATCTTCCAGGTCTATGTCGCTGTAGTCGTAGTCGTCGTTCTCCTTGCCGTTGTCCCGGCTCTGGTCCAGATCCATCAGCATCTCGGCTGCCAGCGGGAGAGAGGCGACGGATTCCTGCGCATCATAAAATAGTTCCGATCCGCTGTCATCATCGTCGTCGTTGTCGTCGTCGTCGCCGTTGTTGCCGCCGTTGCCGCTCGCCGTCATCCATCTCTCGGGAATTGCGCGGCGTCCCTCGGAGCGGCTTGAATGTGGCCGCTGGCGATTGGGGACCACGGCCATCTCGGAGATTTAACCCTTATCGCGTGTGAGGTTTATAATAATGTGGGGTTGCGATGAATACAGACCATGGTTGCGAGTTTCAATTCAAGGGGTCAGCGATGATGATGATGATGATGATGATGTGAGGCTGTGAGGAAGCCAATGCTCAGCCGCTTTCAAACTTCGCACGCATGCGCCACCCATCCCTTGGCCCGCACCGAGGGTTCTGGCCAATCATTGTTTCTGGCCGAGTTCAGTCCGAAACCAGGCTCTTATTATCACCCGCGTCAACCACATCATACATCATCATGTGTGAGACTCACAGCAAAGAAACGGTATGATTCTGTTGGCGAAGGCTTTCTGGGGTTAAGATTAAAGTCCACCCAGTATTAGGAGATCCCAGCCCAGTACCACTGTGATTCCACCCATGCTTCCATTTGTGCCCCTAGCCCAACAAAGTTCTGAACTCGCTGCTGTAGACCCCCCGGAAAGGCCAGGTACCTCAACTCGGGTCTTCCTCCGAGTTCTGTTGTTCAGGAGCCTAGAAAGAATCAGGAACCGCTCCGGTCAAATCGGTTGCAGGTCACCACGACCCAGCACCACGCACGACGGCAGCAACCCTGCGTGCCCAAATTCGTTTCACATCACCAAGCTGTTATACACAGTAAAGATTACAGGTTCAGGCTATCAAAATCCTACTTGGAAAACCAACCTTTCGAGGCTCTCCAGGAACAGATATCTAGGTGAGGGTGAATACCAGCAGGGTAGCCGCCGCGCCATCACAACACCCCCGAATCCGACCTCCCCAGCCCCTTCTCCACATCCACCATCCCGCGGTCCCTCTCGGGCGTATCCGGCGTGGGCAACTCCACCTCCTCCGCGGCAACATGCACCCGCCCGGCCTTCCACCCGCGCCGTTCCCCCCTCGCAAACTCCACCTCCTCCGACCCAGCCAACTCGGCCGCGCTGCCCCGGATCCGGCTCCGGCCCCTGCTGCCCGCCGTAGCCTCCATCTCCTTGGGGCTCGCCGGCGGCAGCTCCAGGCCCCCGAACCCAAACGGCGACCGCGCCCACGTCGCCACCGCCGCGGCGACGTTTCTTCCGTGCCCGTGTCCTCCCCCTCCTCCTCCGAGTCCGGCCGGCGTCGGCCAGGCGTGGGGGTGCGGAGGCCATGCCGGCCGGTTGCTGTCGTCGTCGTCGGTGGACGGGCGGATGTTGGTGTCGACGTGGCCGAAGGATTTGCGGCGGCGGCGGCCCGGGCGGTAGTCGGAGGGGGCGGAGGAGGACGAGGTCTTGTCGGTGCTGGCGCCGCCGCCGCTGCCGCCGCCGCCGCTGGGTTTGTTCTTGCGGCGGCCGCGGCGGCGCGAGTGGAGGGGCTGCGAGAGGAGGTAGGCTACCGCTAGGAGGACCAGGATTATCGGGAGGCCGATTCCGAGCCCGATGCCGAGGCCGATTTTCAGGGAGTAACTGTTGTTGTTTTCTTCCTTTCCCGAAGAAGAAGAAGTGGAGGAGGAGGAGGAGGAGGAAGAGGCGTCTTCTTGTGTGGGGCCGCGGATGATGCTGCCACTCGGGATGGTGAGCCAGGAGATGGAGTGTTGGCAGCAAGATGCTGGGTCGGGCCCGCAGCAGAATTTGACGCTGTTGGTGGTGTTGTCGAAACTGGCCGGGCAGGGGACCAGGGGGATTTCGTCGAGTTTTTGTTCTAGGGAGCCGGGAGTTAGAGGCCATCCGTCGATGTGGTCTGAGTGCAGACCCTCCGGACATACATACCATCGCTGGCTGGGCAGAACCTGTTGCATGAGCCGCCCCAGTTCTTGTCGGTGCATCCTTGCTGCGTCATGAGGTTGCTTGAACCAGGACCCAGACAGAGGCCGTTGGAGAGACAGGAATCGCCCTTGCTGCAGCACCATGTCGTGGCGCCCGTGTCGGCTGTTCCTGGAGCAAAACATGGTTGCAAATCGGCGTCTTCTAACCCCCGCGTGTTGTAGCATATTGACTGGGCTCCAACGTTGGCGACAAGCACACACGCACTTGCAAGCAGCCAAAGCCGCGTTGTCCGTGTTGTTTTCCTTACCATGGCTTAATTGATCAGAGAGCGCAGGATCTTGAAAAGCTGCTGTCAGATCGCCGGAGCTGAGACGAGCCTCCGGGCAAGACGGGGAAAACGCCAGAGAAATACCATGGCGTGAGGTGTGATTGATGGAGCTGCTTTGGGGGCTGGATGGGCTCTTCACGGCACAGCACCTCGAGTATGCATGTTCCAGTGTTTCGCCGTTAGCTTCCAGCGGCACAGAGGGTTTGGGGGTGAGAAAAGCCAACAAATGCACGTCACTTGTGCCCGGTCACAATTGATGATTTAATTAATACCAACAAACGAGCAGCTGGACCAACAACCGCAACCAACAACGACATTACGCATGCGTGCCAAAATGTTTGTTGGTACCTTGCCTGTCGCAAATAAGAAAAAGAGAAAAATAAAATAAATCAAGATCAACGGGGTGTCTCCTTGGATGCAAACAGTAACAGTAAACTGTAGACTATCTCCCTGTCGGGAAAGGGGCCGAGCTGCTGCGGCACAAGTTCAGCTCTTAGGCTACAGCTTACAGCACAAAAGCCAGAATCTGTGGAGCCCATCGATCATTCAGATCTTGCTGCTGTGTTCGATGCGCCCGTGCCGCGGGGCAGGGCAGTTGGGGAGTTGTGGGGGGGGGGTCATCAGGGGGTTGGCGGGTGCTGTGGTGACAGCACCAAAATCACGGCAGATTCAAGCACACCATTTCTGTTGGCCCACAACCAGCCTGCACCAACGCTGCCTGCGGTTGTCCGCATCAGTATTGGTCCGTCGTCGTCTTGCCCGAGATGGAGCCGCGGAACAGTTGCCCCGGGGCGTTCATGTGCTGCGCCGCGGTTCTACAGAGCCGCTATATGGATACGGACACAACATGCCCATGTGCCGCTCCCGTCGGCGGGGCCGCGCTGCGGCCAAAGGGCTCACTCTGAACTGTTTCAACTGCCGGCCTGCGGTGAAGTCGGCAGATATACGCCCGCGATGAAACATTGTTGGGTCGGACTCATACATCACATAGCTCCATCACCGGGCTGAGACTCGGCTCAGTGGATGTGGGAGTGATGCCCTGGTGATGTAGATGATATCATTCGAGGGATGCCTTTGTTTTCTATGCTAACTAATACAACATGTTGAAGCTTTGAAGAGACTGGGTGGGGTAAGGCAGCATCCATCTTCAATTCAAAACCCATGTCAACCCGTGGGTGTCTTAGACGCCGACACTTATCCCAAATCCTTCAATAGGTACCTTAGGTAGTAAGATTTTGAGTCTCTATGTCACTTTTGCATACTGTAATTATAACAGACAAAAATAATGGCAGTCTAGAGCTGCGTGGCGGAGGTGTGCAATTTCCTCGGCTCGTGGGAAACGACGCCATTCCGTTTATTTCGGTCCCCGGTCAGCTAGACACGGTTGGGAAACGCAATTCGGGATGCATTCCGGTGCCGAACGGCGAATGCCTCCGTGGGGGCGAAGGACTGAGCCGCCATACTAGATCAGCTTCAAATTTTCGTATAAAAGGGGGCGACTTTTATTATGTTTGACTGCCTGCACCACCGTTCACATTGTACAAAGGCATTGTCAACATTAGATTTATATATCCACCGTACGCTACGGAAATCGTGCAAGTCGGTAAGGCGGCAAGTTAAGGAGAAAACCGGGCGCTTAGGAAACGGGAATCGGTCGAGGCGACCGAGCGGTTTTAAACCTTCTCAAACTAGCGCATACTAATGATTTACTTCATTCACTTAGAGACAGTATTGATGAGCAAAGGTAAGTGGCGGTATGAAATGTTTTATTTGAAAGGGAGTTGACTTACCGTCTACCAAGCAGTTCGTCACGCTGGTGCGTATGCCTATCAGTTGGTTTACTTATTATAAAAGCTGAGAGGATAAGAGCAGGGAGAATAGTGGCAATGGGCCACAATATTTTTTACTCCTGCTCTCGGTCATAAGCCCACTCAGTCTCCCTCCGAATAGCCTCTTCCTCCTCAGGAGTGAAGTCGTTCTCAATGTTGAGAATCTCCCGGATCTCCTCGGTGGACTTTCCACGGATCATGTTCACGGCAACTTGGCACGCCATATTGTACAGCAGCTTGATCTCGAGGTAATTGGCCGTGATGAGAATATCATACAGCATCTGCGAGTCAACGGTGCTGAAGAAGTCCTCGTCCCAGGATGTGAAGATGACGGTGGCATAGGGAGCGGCGTCGTCGGCGTCGTCAGCGTCGTCATTGGCCTTGGGCATGTCCTTCCCGTGCAACATCCACTCGACAATCCTGGCGAGGCAAGCATCGCTAGCATTGACCGCAACGGGTATGACGGCGTCGGCGAGTTCAGCCTCGTCAAAGTCTTCGAGCACCATGCGGATGACAGCCGAATGCTCGGCGGCAGACCGCTCAATCTGGAAGACCTTGGCCTCGGGGTTGAGGGTGTTTTGAAGCTTGAGGACTTGCCGAGAAGCCATTTGTCGATGTGGTAAGAGTCAGGTTGCTACGGATGGAGTAGAAATTGCGGTTGGCTTGCTTTAAAGTCAAGGAGGATGGAAGTGGACGACAACACTTAAATGGATATATCTGTTTAAATTATACCACCTCGATTGTTTCGGAGTAGTCCTGAACAATAGTTTTGTTCTCAGTACAGTTTGTCGATATAAGGCTTAGAGGTAGCTGAATAGAGCGGCTGCTAAGATGGGACAATGAGCAAGTTGTAGTCAAGGCAATTGTGCTGTTCTGGACTAAGAGACCACTCAGAAACAAAGAAACCAAGCCTCACTGGCCCCAGAGACTAATTATCGTGGTTCGCGTCGGAAAAAGTCCTTCAATTTGACATTCAAGCAAGCTTCACCTTGTACTTTGTCTTCTGGTCATTGTGATGGCTGTTGTTATTGATGGCGCAACCTCTATCCCGGACTGTGCGCAGTTGCAAGTCATAGGCCGTGCGTGCGAGGTTGTGCCTTGGACGATGGACGAGAGACAAGTCTGGGCCCATTCTCAGCATCGGTGCATTGCTCATGTCCGCCCACCGTCGTGCTGGAACGAGACACTATCGAAATGCGTGGAGAAGTGGAGGGACGGCCAGTGACGGGTGAACCAGAGAGAACTCGGGGGGGGAGCCATTTTGGGACCCCAACGCAGATCTCTGCTCCAATAGTGCAGAGGTAAGCCAGAAACCTCGAGCTCGGGCCTAGTTAAGGCCCGACTCAACCTAGGGGGTCACTTTTTTCAGGAGTCTGTGCGGCCGTTCCAGACGAATAAAAGCCCCAGGCAGCTGAGTGATTCCTTGGCCCACCAGTCTGGTGGGGGGAAACAAGCAGCCTGGGCTCTGTGTCACGCCAAACAGCGGAGGCGCTCGGACTTGTATCTGGGGAACGCAGGGGACTTGGCCGAAAGAACCCTGCGGACCACGTGCGGGAAACTCTTGCCAATGGTCAGTTGTAACTCGCCTGTCAAAAGACACCCCGCCCTCTCCCGCGCTATCGACTCGAACCGCACGTGTGCACGTTCCTCCATGCTGAGAAGGGAGGGTGGTCTTCTGCTGCCGTGTGCAAGTCTGCAACCCCCTTCTTCTGTGAGTAGCGCTGGCTCTGAGCGGTCAAAGTCGAACGCATTGACGGTGATGGCCTGGTGCTCCAAGTTTCGAAACATTGCCAGCGAACCGTCGGAATCGTACACTAACTGGTGGTTGTTCCGATTCTGCCGGCCGGGTCTGGAAATACCGAGCAGATGGTGGGTGGGGGTTTAATATCCCCAGCGAAACCGATCTTTTGTGTCAATGGGCCAGCAAGGGTGTGGACAGGGGACCATGGCGGAAGACTCAAGAGGCAGAAAATGAGCTCTCAGCTGCTGTCTTGACCGCCACCACTCTGGCGGGATGGGCCAAGCAATCTTGGAAGGATGCCGTATCCCTTGCTGTATCCCTTGCCGCGGTGCATCACCAAGACGAAGACGTACTACATGGTATGCTACGTGTGTGCCGATCGGCCACCCATCTGTCATCGGATGCCTCGGTGCATGCAAGGGCACGGATGCTACATACTGCGCGCGATCGGGTCTCGGACATGTGTCTCAGGTCCAAGCAAACGGGCCACCGACACACGGCTGCTAATCTGCATCCACCCAGACCGAACGAGATAGTTAGCCAGTTATCCGCTTTTGAGAGTGGAAAAACACGCCGAGTGGCGTTTGGATCCACGCTGCCCCCCCCGGGCTGGCGTACATTATCTCTCCATGCCCGTTGCCATTCCTGACTTGTGTTTTGTTTCTCTTTTCTCTTGCCTCGGGTCTCGGTCCCTGCAAAAGCTTGACTGCACATATGAAACGTTGTTTGTGATCTCGATTTGATCCCGAGCCAGATCCTTGGCTCCCATCCCCTGCCACCATGCAACGCAAGCTCCCCTCATGGCTGAGCTGGTACAAGAAGCCAGAGTACCGAGACTTCAAGGAGTATGCCACCAACGTCAGCTCTGGGAGACGGCCCCTGAGCCCTGATGGCCGCAACGGAGGCATTCCCAGCCGGCTGCAGCTCGACCGCATTCTGGCAAACAAGACATGTCAGTGTGACGTGATACATGCAGCGGTGGCTTGGCTCGGGCTGACGCAGATGTTTGACAGGCAGCCCCATGTCGCTGTACGACTTTTACATGTACCTCAAGTACATTGAGTACTCGGCCGAGAACCTCGAGTTCTATATTTGGTGCGTTGTCCATTTCGTCCTTGTTACCGACCTCGACAACTGACCGCAACCAGGTTCAAAAACTACGAGGCCGCCTACAACCAGGGGTTGATAATTGACGACAAGGAATACGGCTCCATTCACAGCGCCACCCAGTCTACCTCCTCCATTGTCCGGACCAAGGCCGGCGACGGGGCCACGTCCATCGAGAAGCACGATGTCGAAGACGACGATGATGACGATAGCGAAGCGGGTACGCCTTTCTCATCTCCCCCGTCTCTCTCTCTCTCTCTCTCTTCTTGGCCTGCTAACCCCCCCACTCAGCGCATGAAACCCTCGCTCGCATCTCGCAACTCATCTCCCCCACCACCCTTTGCTCCTCCAAATCCGGCCCCTGTGGCGTCCGGACCTCGTTCCCACCACCCATCCACAACCCCCTAACCCGGGCCGCCACCCCGAAACTACAGATCCTCAACCCTTCCCTGGGAGGCACCACCGCCTCGGGCCGCAACAACAACAACAACAACAAACCCCCAAAACAACAAAAACAACAACAACAACAACAACAACAGCTCCCCTCCGACCTCGCCACCATCATCAGCCTCTTCCTCCTCCCCAACTCCCCCAAAGAGCTCAACATCCCCCCGGCCCTCCGCACCCAAGCCCTCGCCGACCTCCAGCACACGCCCCACCCGGCCGCCCTCCAGCCCGTCGCCGACCACGTCTACTCCCTCCTGCGCAACTGCTCCCACCGCAACTTTGTCCGCCTCGGCGTCGGCAACGGCACCTTCGAGACCGTCTGCGTGGCCACGGTGCTCGGGTGGGCGAACCTGCTCGGCGGCTTCCTGGTCGTGCTGTGCCGCGCCATGGTGCCCTTCCGCGGCGCGCACACCCGCTGGGAGGCGTGGGCCGCGTGGCCGCTCTGGTGGCTGGGCATGAGCCTTGTGCTGTCCGGGCTGAGGGGGAGTTGCTTTTTCTTGTTGTTGTTTTCGCGGCGGCAGAGGCTGCCCTGGGAGAGGTTTGATGACGAGGTCGGTGGGGGCGAGAAAGATGGTTCTGGTAGTGGTTCTGGTAATGGTGGTGGTGGTGTTGGAGGTGTTGGAGATCGCGGAAGGAAAGGGTCCGGAGGGTTGAGGGAGAACAAGAGGGTTGGCGGGGGCGGGTTTAGTCTGTGGAGGGCTGTGAGGCGGCTGATGATTTTTGATCGGAGGATACGCGTGCAGGAGCGGCAGTTGAGGCGGTTGCAGCGGAAGATTGTGTTGCAGAGTTTGGCGGGTGGGGGTGTCTTTGCGACCTTGTGCGTGGCGTTGTTTATATGGTTGCCGGTTTGGAGGGAAACGGTATAGGGTGTTTAGGGGGCTGGATAGGTGGTTTGCGGGAGAAATGGGCTCTTGGAACTTTTGTTTCTGACTCTGGTTTTGGACGTTGGGTCAAATGGGATGATACCTGGGGTTTCGGGGTCAATGAGTAACGTTTCAATACTATATTTTTTTCTATCTGGTGCGCATTTGCCGTCAAGTCTAATCTTGCCTCAATAATAACATTCCCATCAAATGGCAGGAAAATGTCCTGGAGCAACTCGTTGGATACTACTACGGCCTATTTCAATATTGCATTCTTCTTCATCAACCCCCACAATCGCGCTTGGCTTCCAATCACCATCGGTGCCGTTCAGAAGATCAAAGAGAGATACGACACCGCCTCGCTGGCGCAAAAAAACCGATATCTTCCGGAAGGGACCCCGGCCCCGTGTTATTGATGGGATCAGCATGTTTCACTCGAACAGCGCATTTCAACGGCTAATTTTCAAGCAAATGAATGAACGGCCAGTAAAGCCTCAGGTAAGGGATGGCAGCTGTATCTGTACATAGACAGACCTGGTAACTGGGAATAGATGTCCCTTAATACAAGCCTGGGATCTCAACACCAGGACAGGGGGAACATGTCCCCGTCATCCCGGCAACGCTCGACATCCTGTCACATGACCCAGTTTCCCACAAACGCGGTGCCGCACGTCGTCGTCGCCGAGCATGCTGGCTCCCACCCCGACGGCTGCCGACGTTATCTCTGTCGGCAGAGAAACTCGACTTCCGCCTGTGGCGTCGGCATCGGCGGCCCTTGGGCTCGGGCAAGGCGCGATCAGCTTCCTCCACCCAGGGTACAATGAGCCAACCAACGTCCTCTTCCGTATGCCACGGGTCGACCGTGTCCCCTCCTCCACCCCCGCCTCTGTATGCGGCGGCCGCGACGAACTGCGCTATGGCGTCCACCATCGAACTGCACTGGCGGCGTGCCAAATCGTCGCCAACAACGCGTTCGATGGGTTCCTTGCCATCGATCCGGCTGGCGTGCAGCGCGTCGAAGTCCCGCTCGATGGGATCCTTATAGCCAGCGAGTATTACTTTGTTGTTCCGGGCAGCTGCAGAAGTAAGTAAAACGCCTCTTCATCTTCAACCTCCGCTGACGGTTTACGGTTTCGCACACAACGTAGCTAGGTACTCTATTGTTCCGTCTTTCCGCGACTGGCAATTCCCGCACGGCCGCATCCCCGACTTCTGGCCGCTGCCCGACCAATCCTTGCCTTCCCGATCGCCTTTACCGCTGCTCTGCGCCGTGATAGGATACAGCTGGGCCGTACAGCGCGCGCATCTCGTCCCGAGTAACGAGCGGGCTTGGTTTGCGCGCAACGGCATGAGCAGATACGGCGTCGACACGGTCGTCGATATCGACGACCCGGCTAACCGCATCCCGCTTCGGTCCGACGTTCACATGTGCCTGGATGTCTGGGCCTTTGTACTCGTGCCTAAGGTTTCTGAGACTCCGGGGACTCAGGGTTCAAGGGCTAACCCGGCCCCAAACTCGATCCCATCCTCCGCCGGTAGCACGCAGCAACAGCAGCAACAGGCCGAGTACGCAGTGCATATACTCGCCGGCGCAGATGCCATGTTCTCGGGCCAACACCACGACATTCGCCTGCGGCTCGCCAGTTCCTCGCGCGAGTTCCTTTACGCACGCTTCGCCCTTACCATCTTGATGTCTGTCAAGCCGTTCGTGACGGCGGGCCAACGTCGGCGGGTAGCCCGTTTTATGCTTGTCGAGGACGACGGTGGGCCAAAGCTTGTGGAGGAGGATCTTGATGGGCCGGCTTTGTTCGCCCTCTCCGGGGCTGGGAAGTCTCGGAGCGCGAGCCCGCCCAAACGCAGGCGGGGAGAGGGAAGTGGCGGTAGTGGCGGCCAACAAGTGGTGGAGCAGGAGGGTGATTCAAGTTCTGAAGACGAAACGGAAGATGTATGGGAAAGGTATGTGCGCTGCATTGAAGAGCAACGGCCACGTAAGAGGGCAAGGCGGGGCTCGGGTTCTTGGGAGAACGGGACGCGCTTACCGCTCTCCCCATCCTGATAGGTTATAGCAAGGAAAAGACAGCCCAGGACTAATTTAGTTGAGATCCGGGCCGACGGCTTGGCAGGCGTACCATCTCTTGACGTCTTGGGCTCCTCCTCACCCCATTGTCCTAGTCTACAGGCGTCTCCGAGAACTTGGGGAAAGAGACATATACATCCAGAAAATTTCCAACAACGCTAAGGAGGATGGTGACGGCGATGGTGGGGGCGGTAGTGCCTGTTCCACCGCCGCACTCCGAGGCATGTAGTCCACACAAGCAACGCGAGCAATAATAGCATTGGTCCTACAACACACGTGTCCCAGAACAACTTCCTCTCAAGCGCAAGGCTCATCTCGCAATTACACAGTAGACTCTCTTGCACGCTCCCTCAATGCACGTGACTCAGGCTAGAGTGTGTTGCGGTTCAACTCAGCGTAACCACTCTTTGCAGAGGACTCATGAACTAGCAACCAGCATCAATTCCCGATCAATGTTAACAAATCATTCTTTCCCCCTCTCGTAATTCTAGCTCATTTATGACAAAAATGCGTGACTGATTGCGCGCTTTAATGTTGTTGTTCTGGCCCGACCGTGGTAGCGTGCTATGCGAGTTTGAGCGAACACTTCAACACAATCGTGAACGTGGTTGCCCTAACACCTTGGCCACTTGCACTTCAAAACAAATCCCCTTTTCCGACCGCAACAAATTAGCCGCATCAGCACCCAGCAAGCAGAACAACGCGTCGTATCCCAGCCACCACCCACGCCCATCTCTCAGCCTACCCGGCGCTGCTACTCAACCATAGACATGCACGACTCTCAATCCGTCTCCTTCTCAATCCAGTCCTGGCTCGCCGACGTCGTCCAGCACTCCGCCCACTCCCTCATAGTAGACGATGCAGAGCAGCTCGACACAATCATGGCCTCCTCAACCAACATCCTTACTACCCCCAGCCGGAAGCGGCCGCCAGAATCTACCGCCGAAGACTCCGTCTTCGAAGACACGCCCCCTCGCCTTGCCTCCTTCGGTACCGATCTCTTCCCCTCTCCACCGTCTATGACACAAGACTAATAACCCCCCCCCCCCCCAAGCCTCCCGTCCCAGCCTCCCGTCCCAGCCTCCCGTCAACAGCCTCCGCCTCCTCCCGCTCGAGCACCCGGTCAGGCCGCTCCAGCCCAACGAAAAAAGAGCGCCGCCTCCGAGAAACAACCGACCACCCTATCAACCGCATCCTACTGTCCTCCCCCGGCACGAGCGCGGAAGACCTACCCGCTTCTATAGTCCAGTCGATCATGGACCTGAGAGACATAGGCCAGGGCGAGAGGGGGCGTCATCCCCGACATCTTTTACGTATGTGCCCCGCCCCCCCCCCCCCCCTCCCCCTCCCCTGGACCTTCTACAGAACGAGGAAGAGTGTGTGCTGATGCATGGGACATGACCAAATGCGCCGCGACGGCGGAGTCCTGAACCCACCTCAAAATCGATGGTTTACACCATCGATAGCGCATGACGAGGGCGAGGCGCGGTACCTCAATCGCAGGCTGCGAAAGGTCTGGCGGGCTAGTAACTGCTGCACGGTGACATCTGAGCACGAGCCCGGGTGGAATGATACCGTGCACGGGCCGTTGCTGGACGAGGCATTCGATGATGACGCGCCTATATACAGGAGGAATATGTACGTCTTTCGTCCCTGATCTTCACAATCCCTTCCCCCATCTGCTACTTTCCCAGACTTCTTCGTTCTCCCTCTTTCTTTCTCTACCTGTCGTCGTTCCTCTCCCCTGCTCGTCATTAACCCACCCCACAGCACCACAAAATCCACATCCGGCCCCTACATCGACCCGGACCCCTCCCTCGGCTCGACAAAACTAGACTACGCCCTCCTCCTCCGGCACCAACCGGGCTCCCGCCTCGAGGTATTGGACACGTCTCTCCCGGCAGACAGGAGACCGCCGATGCTGCACATCGACTTGTCCGACTGTCCCCGCACGCCGCTTATAGCTGTCATCGAGACGAAGAGTGCTTCGGGCGGGAAGGCAGGCGAGGCGGGGACGCAGTTGGCGAATTTTGGACGGGGGTGGGGGAAGTTTTTGGGAGGTGTGGCAAGGGATAAAATGATGGGGGGAGGAGAGGAAGGGGTGCGGGGGCTGGGTCTTGCTACTGTTGAGGGGATTCAGCGACAGCCACCGCAACAGTTGGCTTTTTTTAGTGCGGAAGGGAGAGGTCGAGGGGAAGGGGAAACAGAACTGCCGGTGTTGCCGCTGATCAGTGTCATTGGGAGCCAGTGGAGCGTGAGCTTTGCGCAGAGGAAGGAGGGGTTGACTGTGAGTAACCTATTCGCACTTGGTTTCGCTGGAGACAGATACTAACGAGGCGCGGTTAATCTGGCAGAATGTGAAGATGGGAGATACGAATACTCTGCAGGGGTGTTACTTCGTTCTTCATTGCTTGAGGAGGATAGGCGAGTGGGCTGATGTTGCGATAAGGGGGTGGTGGGAGCGGGTGTTGGGGGAGAGGGCGAGGGGACCATGACGGTGAATAGACGCGGATGGTGGAGAGGATGAAACGATGGATGAACTTGATCATGATTACTTTGTTTCGATGTTGGATGCAGGGCGTTGGATATTAGCGAGCGATCCTTTTCTTTATGTTATATAGGCGAGTTCAGGGCTCCGGATAACGCAACGCAGCAACGCAACGCAGAGGGCTCAAAGCTTTAACTAATTTGACATCGAAAAAGGTAATTTTAAAGCCATTCCTAGTATCTCCGATACTATAATTATTGCAATTTAAAGGTCTCAACGGTATTGACAACAAGGTAGCCGCAAAAACAGGGGGGGTAAGTAGCCATTGCCAAGCTGCAGAGTCGAGCACGGAATGTCGTGTGCTGGGTGTCAACTCGCTCTCGAAAAAGACATCATCGGCTCCAGGGGTGAGATATGGGCATTCGAGGCTCGCGACAAGGTATATGCCCAAGATTCCTTTTTGGAACATTTCCGATGGTATGAACAGGCTCAGCTTTTATGGATATCGAGTGGTGAAGGCAAGAGCCAGCCAATCGAGCTACCGGAGGCTGCTCGGAGAGGAGGGTTTTTCAATAATCGAGAATGATTGATCTTACTTGGCGCCTGTCCTCCCCTCCTGGATCAAAGGTGCAACCGCCCTCCCGCATTGCATTCCTCATGGTTCGGCGTCATTCCATCATGGCCTGGGTGTGCCTTTTTTGTTGGCGCGCTCAACATGATCTCCATCACACCCACGCACATCCACCTATGCCTCTGGCCACTAGGGGTTTGTCACTTAGACTACGTGCCTCATCCCTGAGAGCTCGCCCGACAGGTCGGAAATATGGCGTCGGTCGGCGGAACGGGTGCGGTCGCCATGAGTGGGGGAGGTGCCGAGATTGCGGATCGGGCCGAGCAATGCAGGTGGTTGTTTGGAACATGATCAGCAGTGCTGTCTTGGCTCAAGCCAGAAATGGCCCGCTAGATTTACTAATTATTCTGCTAAGAACACCAGAAGCTGGGTGGCCACGGTGGCACCTCAGCCTCTATCTCTCGAACTTCGTCGGTTCTACTGGTTTACCACCGGTCTATTATCGCCCACTAACCGCCAAGTTGGCTACCGGGATTACGAGGTTTGCTATCTTATTCTAAACCTTGAAGCCGATCTGACCTTTCTATAGAAACCCCACGATCACGCTAACATACGAGCGGTAGGCAGGCAGTATCAGAGACAAAGCTTGCAAAGGATAACATTCTGTTACCTCGGCTAATCGTTTTGCAAAGGAGTTTCATGACATTGCGACTTTATACGAGATACTGGTTAGAGTGCTCCCCTATTTATCTATATCGTGGTAGAAGGACAAGTCTCCATTTGGGCATACACGTATAGAGCGACCTGCCTAGAAGACCCCTACTTCTTCGGCACTATAGCAAATAAGCAAGTAAACAGGAAAAGTCTAACGTTAACTATCAGACCGCCAATCCTATCGTTGCCTGTAGATTGTGGGCCTATTCCCGTACTACGCTCGTCAGACGATACTACAACGTCTTTCTTCTGCTCGACCTTCCCCGAGCACGCGACCGCGCTCGGCGACTCTGAGAACACGATATGGAGCGTAAGAATAGTTCGTAGACGGTGGTCGGTTCGGGCCCTCTGGAGCATGCTCCCTATACAGCTCCTGGTGGGCCTGAGCACTGGGACTCGGAACAATGACGTAGCTGGAATGTAGCTCCTACGCTATTTCCAGGACGCCCTTAAGCTCTTTAGTTCTTAGTTACTCAAAGAAGGCCCGAAAGATATCAATATAGGTGGTTCCGCTAGGCTTGGGGTCTCGATAAACAACTTCGGCATCTTCGATAGCAACCTCGTCGGTTCTACCAGTCCAGTTTGGTAGGCTGCCGATGGTGGGCCAAAGACCCAGTCGAGAGCCTCGACCCTCGATTCTACTGAGTCCCTAGGTGTGATCTTCTCGAAACTGCCAGTCTGTCCATGTTTCTCGGAGGGAGTGGATGGCTGTGTCGGCGTCTGTGAAGAATACCTGTAGATATGAGGAGCCGAGCAAACGGGCTTGTTGCGATAAGAGTGATCGGGTTGGTCGTACCAGCAAGTGGTAACCGAACGTCTACTTGAAGCCGTGGCAGGCAGTCCACAGGTGCTTGAAACTGAAGATACCTATTGTGCTGAACTCTACCACCACCCTTTCACAGTTCACACACGTGTTTGGCTGTCTACAGTATGCATTCTCGTTATTTCCGCCCTGCGCCTTCTTGGCATCTCTGGGGTAGTTTTCCGATTGTGAAGCATTTGACGAAGCCAGGGCCCAGGGGACTTGAACCTCGAGACCGCACGTGCTGAGGACAACCCGGGGCGGAAGTTAAAGCCGGAAAGAGTGGGCATTTGCAGCAATTGCAGCATCGTTTAGCCTAGCGCTAAGCGCCTCGCAATTGGGCTTTTCCATATCTTTACTTTGATTTCCGAGATCTCGGCTGTTCGGGTGGTATCCCGCAGCGTCTCCTTCCGCCCTCCTGGATTTGGGTTCTCCACGGGCCACTTCCTCCCGTCCCCAAGTAAAAGCTCCGCCAATCAACGGCCCACCGTCCCTGGATTGAGTGCGACTCCAGGCCCAGCTAACGGGGACAAGCGAGGTTGCCATAATGGAGACTCATGAGCGGCATGCTACATAAGCTGGCCTTGCGCGGCCGTTGTCCTTCGGTTCGGCGGGCAGCCCGGTTCATCTTCAACCTCATTGTCTTCTTTGTGTACATACATACCACTTCACAATGGGACGGTTCTTGAGCTCAACCACGCTGGCACTCCTTGCCGCGGCCCCTGGAGTCATCCCGGGGGTTCAAGCCGCCGATGTGGCCGGACTGTGGGGACAATGCGGTGGAATTAACTATACGGGACCTACGCAGTGCGTTTCTGGTGCTACCTGCATGCAGTACAATGACTGGTACCGTCCGTGGAGTCCTTCTTCTTCTTCTCGAGAAAGCATAGATGTGGATGCTAACGAATGCTACAGATCAGTGCATCCCAGGCGGGACCACGAGCAGCGCTGCCAGCACTGCTGCTAGCCGTACCAGCACGTCCTCCTCTGTGAAGGCCACCACCACATCCACTTCCACCACTCTGGTCACCTCAACCCGCACCACCTCCACGACCAGCGCGGCGTCCAGCTCCAGCAGCGCCGAGCCCGACAATTGCGCTCTCAAGTTCCTGATCACCTTTGGCGACTCGTACTCGCAGACGGGCTTCGACGTCTCTTCCACCAAGCCCTCTTCCAGCAACCCGCTCGGCAACCCGCCCCTGCCGGGCTGGACGGCCAGCGGTGGCCTCAACTGGGTGGGCTTCCTCGCCTCGCAGTACAACACGTCGACTCTCCTGGCCTACAACTTCGCCTCGGGCGGTGCCACAACCAACGCCACGATTGTCCCGCCCTACCAGTCCACCGTGCTGAGCTTCATCGACCAGGTGGCGCAGTTCAGTGGCAGCATCGCCAAGAAGCCCAGCTACGCGCCCTGGGGGGATAATGCGCTGTTTGGCGTGTGGATTGGCGTCAACGATGTGGGCAACACCTGGTGGAAGAGCGACTATGACCAGATCGTGGAGCAGATCATGGCCAGCTACTTTGGCCAGCTGCAGGTCTTGTATGATGCTGGAGCGAGGAACTTTATGTTGCTGACTGTGCCGCGTACGTTTTTGGTTCTTTTGTTTTTTTCTTTTCGACTATCGCTGACAACAAGGATGAATGTAGCCCTTCAGCGCACTCCTGCGATGCTCGGCGAGTCGGCCGAGACACAGCAGGCTGAGGCGGCTTCCATCACAAAGTACAACGCTGCCCTTGCCAGCAGTCTGGCAGCGTTCCAGACAAAGAACAGCGGCATCACAGCCAAGATTGTTGATACCACTGCTCCGTTTAACAAGGCGCTCAACAACCCCACTGCCTACGGCTCTCCTGATGCTTCTTGCTACAACGGGGATGGCAAGTCATGCCTGTGGTTCAATGACTACCACCCTGGCATCGAGATCAATAGGCTCGTTGCGGAGGCTGTCGCGGATGCCTGGAAGGGGAGCTACTTCTAGATTTTCCACAGATGATACTGGCAGTAGCCGTCCTTGATGAGATGGGATGATGGTTCCATGTTCTCGAATTGTCCAGCGTGTGGCGCTTCGGATTTCTTTGACAGCAGCAGTTTTGGGCGGACAAATGACTTGCCTGTACACGCCAGAGATGGAACCGCAGACACAATATTATATATCATTCGAATCTCTGGTCGACCCTGTTCGATCGTTTCTGGCCTCTTTGATGTATGTACGTGCAACCGTTGACTTGGCGCACACACGGCGTTCATCAACAACCATTGATGAGCGAACGGATCAGGCTTGATCCTGCGAATCTTGGAGTATTTGAATGTCCAGTTCGGTACCCTCCTATGTCCGCCTTCCCAACCACACAACGAGCCAGTTTTGACAGCCAGGTGTTGCCTACTACAGCAAACACAAACCTGCACATTTCAACATGGTTCACCACGTCAGGTTGGTTCCAACAATCACAACTACAACGGAACAGAGCAATTTCATAGCCTCCATCCAGCATGTGTCTCTCGATGACCCAAGCAAACCCCCCGCCCTTGGCGGGTTCACGCCGGAGGAGCTGCGGGAGTTTGCTTCCTTGGTTTCCACCATCTCCCCGTCCCACAACCCCGTCAAGCCCCACCCCCAGCCCCCTTCACACACGATGGCTATGAGCACAACGGTAGGCTGGAAATCCGCCATCTTCTTCAGCGGCGCCGACGACAGAGCCGACATCACTGCCTGCGCGCATGCCATGAAGCCCGCCGTTGTCCACAAGGTGGTGACTGCTCTGATCGACTGTCGCAAGGCCTTGGTGGAGCAGCTGAGGCGCATCAACGTTGCGGCGCGCAATGATGGGGCGTCTGAGTCTGAGCGGCAGTGGTCTTCTGAGCCTGACCTTTCTGAGAGTGAGAGGACGCGGAAGCGGCAGGCGGTAGTCCTCCTTGAGGAGAGGCTTGATCGGTGGATTGAGCTGGAGGATGAGAGAAAGAAGGGGTGGGAGATGACGAAGACGCATATGTCGACGAAAGAGACGTATTCGTAGGTAATTGGGATGAGATTGAAGATTGGCGCTCTTTAGGAACATAGGTCGAATATTATTTTGGTTTTCCTCTCATACCTTAAAAAGACTAGCTTCTTGTGGTTGGCAATTTGTGACCAAGACTTGATGTTGCCCCCCTGATCTAGTGGTAATTAGGGATCTTGAGGCAGAACATCGAATGAGGCTCTGGAACCAATCCGAGTGAACTGGCTGCGACAAACACTGCAGACCTGATTCAATAATGACTCACTTCTATTGGGTTTCCAGAGCAACATGAGCTGCCGCTACTGGAACCTTTTTGAGTCTTTGATACTTTAGAACAAAGCTGAGTGGGGCTAGGACGTTGGTTGTAAATTACCACCTAGGCGTATCTGCAAGGCGATGTGCTGTGTATTCTTGTGACCCGCCACCTCCCTTCGGTGCATGCTGGTCGAGTCGCCAACGGCCAACACCCTCGCGCATACAAATCCATGCTCCCTTCTAGTTTATGGCACTGAAATTCTTCGGATCCTCAAGGCACCATTTCACCATCGACCAGAGAATCTCTTGTCGCCACAAGGTTTCGGTTGATTCTGAGCAAGTTTTTCGGGCTCCGTCTCGCTCACTGCCCGTACACTGAAGAATCCCTAGTCCCCCCCCCCCCCCCCGCAAACGATCCGCGAGTCCTGCACCTGGGAACCAAGGTAAAACCATCCGTCCTTTCACATGTATGTACATACCTAGGTACTGTTCACCTCTAACTTGCCGCGTGCACAGCTTCCATCATGTGCTTTCAGTACTACCGCGAATACACGTGCGGCTGCACGGAACAGGAGGAATTCGTGCAGTGCGACAAGCGACTGGGAACCAATGTGCGATGCACCCCGGTCCAGCCGAAGCCTCTGGCCCCGGCGCTGCACATGTGCGTCTGGCACATGGTCGAGGAGGGAAAGGATGAGATGCACAGCTGATACTCGGCGAGAAGGTGTTCCCTGAGGAACCCCGACGCATTAGAGTGTCCATTTGCGATGTGCAAGTTCACGTTCCAGGGCCGGAAGAGATAACGCTGGGGCGGCCCTGTGGAAGCAGTCACCGTTAGGCAGTGGGTCGGTCCCACTGGACGACCTGGTTAGTGGCGTCACTCACTGTGTCTGCTTCGGCAGGGAACACTGTTCCGATCTTTTCTCACTGATCAGTGAACGAAACATTGGAAGGCAATTCAGTCACGGGCAACTGCCTAGGTTTTCTGTACCTATTCAAGGCTTTGGTTTTTTTTCATCCAAGTGACCACTAATTCACTGATGATGCTCCCACCGGATAACCGTGTCAGAGGCTACTGGTATAGTGACGCGGATGGAATGCAATCCTCTTTCGGTCCCTCGCCATTTCGTGCTTCAATCACCTAACAACGAAGAGGTCAAACACAACCAAGCAGTGTGGGAATATGCGTGTTATTTTGGAACACCGACTACAACGATGGCGCTTGCGATGGCGACGGCCGCGCCGACGGCGACCCCTGCATCCTCTGGCACAAATTCTCCGGTCTTTGGCTTGCAGTGGCTACCGCTTGGCCGCCGCCAGTCCTTGGTTTTTCTACTGTGAATGTCAGTAAGTTTTTCCGCCACGCCGGACTATATCCCGGGTGCCCGCTCTGCAGACACCAAAGTTGTGGTCCTCCTCGGGCGAGCGCTTGCGCTGTGGCCCCCCAATCCAGCAACGGGCGGCCATGCTCCGAGCACCAGGCTGAGCCTTCGGTCCGGCACGGGGAGCACCACCCTCGCCCGCGGGCCTAGACAGTCCGCCTGAATCCAGCCTCGACTTCTTTATTGCCTTTAAAGTCTTCTTAAAGTCGCGATGGCAGTCACCTGAGGCGTCTATACACTCCTTCGTCCTCCTCGTTCTCCCTCAGTCCAACCCGGCGTTCCTTCCACCCTCCGCCGCGCCCACAATGAAACTCCCAAGCGGCATTCTCTCCCTCCTGGGCCTCTCCCCGGCCCTCGCCGCTGCCGCAACCCTCACCCAGATAACCACCCCCTTCGGGCCCAACCCACGCAACGTCTCCTTCCACATCTACGTCCCGGACACCCTGCCCGCCAACCCGGCCATCCTGGTCAACCCACACTGGTGCCACGGCACCGCCCAGGCCGCCTTTGCCGGCTCCCAGTGGGCCACCCTCGCCAGCAAGCACGGCTTCATTGTCATCTACCCGGGCAGCCCCAACGCCGCCGACCAGTGCTGGGATGTGTCGAGCAAGGAGACGCTCACCCACGAGGGGGGCGGCGACAGCCTCGGCATCGTCAGCATGGTGCGCTGGACGCTCGACCAGTACCAGGCCGACAAGCGCCGCGTGTTCGTCACGGGCGTGTCGTCCGGCGGCATGATGACCCAGGTGCTGGTCGGCTCGTATCCGGATGTGTTCGCGGCGGGTGCCGCCTTTGCCGGCGTGCCGTTTGGGTGCTATGCGCCGGCCGGGGACAACGCCGGGCAGTATGGGTATTGGAACGGGGATTGTGCGACGGGCAAGGTGACGCATACTGCGGAGCAGTGGGGGGATATCGTCAGGGCCGCGTACCCCGACTACGATGGGTGGAGGCCCAAGATGCAGCTCTTCCACGGGACGAAGGACGAGATTGTGAGCTATGTGAATCATGAGGAGGGGGTGAAGCTGTGGACGGATGTGCTGGGTTTGAGTGAGACGCCCGTCAGCGTCGTGCAGAACACGCCGTTGGCGGGATGGACGAAGAGCGTGTATGGACCGAGTGGCTGGCTTGAGGCGTACAGCGCCGAGGGCGTGCCGCATGATATCAGGGTCCAGGAAAACACGGTCATGGCCTTCTTCCAGCTGAATTGCACCAGCGGTTGCTTCTCTTGGGGCCAGGGGAGCCCTTGCGGCGGGCAGCCGACTTCCTCGTCCACCTCGGCAAAGCCAAGCTCGACCTTCTCGACCGTTTCCACCACGTCTTCGGTTGTACCCATCACGGCTTCCAGCTCGACTGTGGTGCCGCCGATGACGACGGCTACATCTGCCTGCGCGACGAAGACGATTGCAGGCGGTGTGCCCCTCTGGGCGCAGTGGTAAGTGCATGTTTTGTGCCATCCCTACATCAACGACTGATGACCGTCTGTAGCGGTGGCCTCGGATACAACGGCCCAGGAACTTGCCACAACGGAGAATGCGTGACATACAATCCGTATTATGCTCAGGTAGGTCATCCCCGTGGTGTGCAGGAGAGGCTGAGCTAACGGTTTTCCAGTGCGTGCCAACGCAGGCGTGCTGAGGTAGGACAATTTCACTCTTGTATCCATAGGTAACCTGGGCAGCCAGAGTTCATTGGCGGTTTAACACGACGGCTCAAGTGGGAGACAAAAACTGTAAACAACAATATCATTATTACTACGGTACCAATCTTGCTTGCCGAGAGCTAAACGACCGTGGTATGCGACTATGATTACAAATTAGGACCCGTGACCATCTCCGCCGCTTTTCATCACCCAACCATGGAACCTCCACGTATCATTGCACCTTTGTGAACACGACACCCCGACAACAACAACAACAACAACGCCATCTAACGCCCGCCATCTCCTCTTCAAGTCAGACCCGTCCAACCAGCCCACTTGCGCCCATCCCTATCCCCACTACTCCGATAGCCCGAGAGAAGTAACACAACCTTCTCCCCACGTCCAACGCCCCCTAGTAGGGCCCACCATACCCGACCCCAACACCAACACCATACCCTCCGACAGGCCCATACCCATATCCCACATACGGCGCCACCGGCAGACCAGCACCATACCCATAATACCCAACCCCAACACCAGGATACAACCCACCGGGTACATAACCCGCCCCCTTCATCTGCTGCGCCGCCACCGCTTCCGCCTGCGCCTGCGCCTGGACTTGAGCAGCAGCCTGCGCATCCCGAACCGCGAGCAGCGGATCATCCGGATGGCCACCGCCACTACCACCACCGTCCATGTTGTCGCGCGCCTTGATGATGGGCGGGTAGGGCATGACGGGCGGGATGAGCGGGCGGTACATCGGCGGGTATATCACGGGCGGGAGCAGCGGTATGCCGGGGGGCATGCCCATGCCGGGAATCATCATGGGCCGGGGGAGGCGGGCGGTTTGGTCGGTTGACTGCTGGCCCGCTCCGTCGGTTTTGATTTCGGGGTTGTGATTGGTGTTGTCGTTTGCATTGGTTTGGATTTGACGGGGGTTGTTGTTGTTGGGACTTGGGTTGGCGGTTGTGGTTGTGGGGAGGGTGAGAGCGAGGGGGAGGAGGAGGGTGATTGGGAGGATGAGGGACTTCATTTGTGGTGTTTTGGATTGGTTGTTGATTGTGGCTGTGGCTGTGGTTGTGGTTTTATGTGTTAATTGTATGTTGGTTGTGATTTCTTAGGAGGTACAAAGAGCTGGATGGGTGGACTGAAGACGGGAGCACAGCTACATACTTAACTACGCACGACAGCAGGACAGGAGCCCGCTATTCAGTTGAAGCTCGGGTTCGGGGCCGGGGTCCACCTGCTTGATCAAGTGGGCTGAGAATATTCCAGGTGTAGATTCGTGTCATGGATTCGAGGGGTCGCACCTCCTCGCCGTCTCTCGGCATCTCGAGGTAGACACTATCTCCTGATCCTGGGTGGAGAGCAGTCCCATGCCCTCATGGAAAGTCCATCGGTGTCGAAGTGATGCCATCTCAATGCCTCCCCTCACGAGATGGTGGCGAGGGAGCTTCTGCTCGCCGCGCTCCGGGTCGAAGGTGCGGGTCGTCCGAAGTCCGGGGAGCATTTACACGGAACGATCCAAGATCCTCGGCTACTTGAGCGAGAATCAAACCGGATCTTGGCCATCGCTCGGAATTCAATTTTCTCACAAGCTCTCCATGAAAGTCAAACATGTCAAAAGATGCCAGGCCAAGGGTGCTGCCCTGACCAAAACTTCCTCTTCTCGGCAACGATCAGGCCGCAGGCCAATCTCGAACCCCTCGGGCGAGATCCCGGCAAGGTATTCTGAAGTAATGATGTGATGGCTTTTCTGATGGCGACTACTCTATACTTCATCCGTGAGAGTTCATTCAATGACGACGGCCGGAGCTGTCCCGCCTTTCTCCATCACAAACTATGTGGCAAGGTTGCAACTCGGACCCCTTATGAAATGACGTCCTCAATCTAAGTTGCGGGTTTCTTCGACCAACCCATTGTGCGTGAGACTCGGGTTTCTCCGAGGGCCTCACGCATGCCATGCCATGCTCAAACGCTACCTAGTTATCAGTCAAAACCCGGGTTGTCACCTCAGAGGTAGCTTCGTGGAACGGTGGCTGACCCATTACGCCAGGTCGATCTACATCAGACGGGAAGCCCTCGCACATTCATCTTCTTCTACCTCTCTCCCCACTCTATCTCTAAGGTCCTCTCCCATCCAGTTGATTGCGCCGCGCCCAGTTTCGAAAGCCGCAGTCTCGCAGCGAACCAGGAGATCGTCACATATAGGACGCAGTAAGTGTGTTGTTAATATATCAGTTCAGCAAGGACATTGATGATCACGAGAAGCAACAAGCGAGAGCAGGACATGATCAGCAAACCCTCTAAAATATCAAATTCTCCCAAAGAATGAAAAAAAAAGTGTCCTACTACAATATTGTTATTATCGCGCGCTGCCCAGCTTCCTAATGCTGGGTCAGGGAAAACTCGAATTCGACAAAAGCCGCCTGGGACAATGATTGAACGAACAAAAGACCGCCCACCCGTGAAACGGATGCCCAAGTTGAGTTGCACACCTGGGGTGGTTATGACCCCGATGGGTCATTTCCCGTCACCAGTGGCTTCTTCTCCCTGATCTCGACCACCTAGCGAAGGTGCTCCATCTGGTTGTCTAAACGTGCGAATGAAAGGGGTTTTGCAATTTAATTCAGACAGCCGACCCATTTTGTTTCCTTTCCCTGTTCCGTCCCTAGGTTTCCAAACGAGGGTCGAACGAAAGCAGATCATCAGAATGCCTCTCCCAAATGCCGTTTTGCTCCCAGCCACCGATTGCTGCCCTTCAATTATCTCAATCCTCACTTCGGCACCACCACGGACAGTTGATAAGTCTCGCCAGCCTTGATACCCGTCATCTTCGGCTCCGGAAGCAACTTCTCGCCCAACCTGACCGTCACGTCCTTGACATCGCCCCGGCGAATATCCAGCTGGAACGTGGCACCGCGGAACTCGCGCGTCACCTTGATGGAATTCCACTCGCTCGGCAGCTGCGGCCGGATAATAAGACCCTCCGCATCGCCGCGCAGGCCACACAGCCCCTCAATCACACAGCGATACGCCCACGACACGGTGCCCGTGTTGAAGAGCTGGCTGGACCGGCCCGCGGTCCGGGGGAACTCGCGCCAGCCACCGCGGTAGTAATTCGGAAGAAAGATGGGCAGCTGGCCCCTTTGGCGGTAGTCCGCCTCGTTCGGGCCGGGCAGCAGCTGGCGCAGGTGGGTGTAGGCCCGGTCTTGCTGCCCGCCGAGCTTGTACAAGCTATAGATGTAAAACACGCCAGCGTGGTTGTAAACGGCGCCGTTCTCGGCCGATCCAATGGCCTTTTGCGTTACACGGCCGATGTCCTCGCGCATCTTGGTGAATGGTGGGGCGAACATGACAACGCCGTAGGGCGTGTTGAGCTGCGAGTCGACTTGCGGAAGGATCCGGGCGATCTGCTGCTGGCTGGCCGCGCCGCCGAGCATAGCAAAGGTCTGCGGGTTGAGCCAGATGCGGCCTTCGGGGTCCTTCTTGACGCCGAACACGACGTTGTCGTCGGTGATGCCGCGAGCGAACCAATCACCGTCCCAGAGGTGCTTATTGGCCGCTGCGTTGCAGTCTTGCGCACCCTTGCGGAAGCGCTTGGCCAAGTCAACGGCGCCTTCGTGATCGCAGACGTCGGCCCACAGGTTGAGCGCATAGGCAGTGGCCAGTGTCAGCCAGCCAGACACACCCTTGCCCTTGTACCCGACCATGTTCATCGGGTCGCACCAGTCGCCCTGCGCGATGTAGCTCAGCCCGCGCTCATCGCGCAGCTTGAGAAGGAAGTCCATGGCACGGCTAAACCGCTCAAACACAGTGAAGTTATCGCCGTTCTCGGTGCGGACGCGCTCCTTCATGAGACCGTAGTCGCCAGTCTCGGCGAGGTAGACATCAAGCGTCACCGGCAGCCAAACGCAGTGGTCGGTGTGGGGAATCTGGTTGATGTACTTCAGCTCAGCACCCTCGGCCAGTAGGATTCCGTCCGGCATGGCGCCATTGGCTTCCTGCTGTGAAAGAGCTGTGATGAATGCCTTGCGGGCGACCGAGGGCTTGATGTAATTCATGCCCATGTTGTCCTGGAGGTAGTTGCGCGTCTGCGGGTCTGTGGTCAGGCGGTTGACGTCGCCGTGGTAGTAGACCTGGCGCGGCAGCCAATTATTGACGAAATTGTCAAGCTCCTTATCGGGCGTCTCTATGCGCAGGCAGCCGCTCCCGCGGTCCATGTAAGCGGCGTACTCGTCGGCAGCCCGGACAAAGGCCTGCTTGCTTAGATACCGCGAGCGCATGGTGCGCATCTCAGCTTCATCGTAGGCGGGCCCGAACATGAATCGGTACTCGCGCTCCTCGTTGGCCTTGAGCGAGAGGCGGTACTGTACGGCGGCTGTCGGGGTCTCGTAGCGCGCGTCGCTACCGCTCAGCTGCGACTCCTGCAGGCCGGACGGGTTGTGGAGCCCGCCCTCGCCCTCGAACGCCTGTTGGCTCGCATCCCACGAATCGGGCGTTGTCTCGCACATAAAGTACGTCTTGTCCTTGAGATACTTGTTCTTGAAGTACTCGGTCGCTTTCTGGTACGGGGTGATGCAGCTGGCCACTACGCCGACCAGGTCTTTGTTCCATTCGGCGGACTGGTTCATCCACGACATGTACCCGATGGGGAAGTAGGGCGTCACGCTGATCCTGCGAGGGCGGCCGGAGATGTTGGTCACCTTGATCGTCCACAGCTCGGCAACGTCGTGTGTCGGCAGGCCCATCACCATCTCCACTCGAATGCCCATGTGCTCGACTGCCCACGCAACATCGCTTTTGCCAACCGAGAAGACGAAGCGGTCCGGGGTGGCGCGGACGGGCTCGTGCGGCGCCGAGAACAGCTGGCCCGTCTCCAGGTCCTTAACATAGACGAAGCGGCCTGGGTGGTGGGCGTAGTAGTTCGGCTCTGGTTGCATGAACGTCCTGGCCTCGATGTTGGGAGCGTACGCGTACTTTGCCGGCTCGGGCTGCATGAACTGTGCTGTGGCATACCCGCGGCAGGTGATCTGAATCATCATCTTCTGGTTCCACAGGAAGCCGCCGGCCTTGGGCATGGCCGTTGGGCTGGCCAGCTCGTAGCGGTTCCCATTGTTGGAGGGCCGCAGAATCGGGGCTTCTTTTCTCATGCTGGCGGTGTGTCTAAGTGAGGTGCAGATGTGCAATGACGGCCTGTCGTGGTTCTTCTGTCCGGCGTTTTGATCCGATTTTATTTTTTTATTTTTTTATTTTCCATCCGAAGAAAAGAGAGTGGAATGGAGAAGGGGAGAGAGGTTCGTGGTTCAAAGAGAGTTCGGATCGGAGCCGGGGGTTGCTGGGTGGGCGATGGCCGGTATTTTTGTCAATTTCGATGCTGCGGAAACCGGAAGGGAAGCCAACCAGCCAACGTCATGAGCCACACGGGTTTGATGGCGGCGCGGGAGGCAAGGTGGTAACCCACGCACGCTGCTCTCAGCTGACCAAGCGGTCCCAACATTTCCTATCTGCAGGGGCGCTCAACCGGGAGAATTGCTGTCTAAAACAGCTCACCGCTCCTTTACTTGGCGCTGTTGAGCATCCGGGCGCGGGATCCAGCGAGCCTTGGCTTCTCCCGCCGTCCATTCGTGATTCCTGTGCAACAGGGAATCTAGCCGTTCGACAGGGAACCTCTGCGCCGATGGCGGGCGTCTTTGCGCACCCGGCTGATGACCTGTCAAGTTTCTCGGCTGCCGTGGTGGGCTCTGTTGGCTCTGCTGGCTCTGTTGGCTCTACTGGCTCTGCTGGATCTTCTGCGCATGCATGCAGTGGCTTCTCCGAAATTCGCCCATATTATCCCGCTTACCGATATGGTGGCAGTGGTGGCTTGTTTGGAAAGATGCGGATGCAGTTTGCAGATTCCGCGATTCTTTGGCCCTCCACGGCAGTGGACACCGCCAAGGTCTACACAGTGGGTGGCCCAGTGGATACGATACAGGGACCCGGGGCAGCTCCCCCCACCGCGGCCCACCCAAGCCAACCCAAGCCCACGCGGGGGGCCCCAATCATTTCGAGTCCATTCCAATCCATCCCAATTTGTCAATTGCTTGAATTCGAGTCTTCCTCGAGGGGACCAGATGCCGGATTTCGGAGGCGGCACGAGGCAGCAGCTGACCACGGCAAAACTGCAACTCCCTGGAAAAGCATCTGCGATGGAAGGCACTCGACGTGTTTCGTGATCCCTCGCTCTTTCCTCGGGCGAATATGCAACATGCAACGTTCAACCGATTCTCGCTCAGACCACACAGCCAGTCAGATGATGGTGGGAAAAATGCACGCCCCCCCCTCTTCCCCCCCAGTCGTGCAGTTTCTTGGGATCTCTTCCCGCTCCTCCGTCTTCTCAAACGAGGGGGGGGCAGCCACTACACTAGGCTCAGAGCAGCAAGCGCAGAGAACCTTGGCCACAGATTCCACGGGTCTTCCTGACAGATCGGCAGATTTATTCGCTCGATTTGCTTCTCGCACCGTTGCCCCGCTTCTCGTTATTTATACGATGGATAAATTGAAGTCGGCTGAACAATCCGGGTTTCGGAGACAGACACATGACATCACCTGAAGCCTGCACGATGTCAGGTTGCGTCTCAAGCGAGACCGGCAAGCCCGGCACATTTTCTGTGCAATCTGTGCTGCCCAGAGAGGGAGAGTCGGAAGCCGCCGGCGCGCGTTTGGCCCGCAATCGGCGCTCCGGACGACAACAGCGAGCGGCGACAATCTCTAAACGACCTCGTCGTCGCTCTATCGAATGCTTATGGACAGCATGGGGATAGACACAGGCTCGGCAAGCCCTACAGGAGGGCTAGGGTCCTTCAGGGGCCGGTTCCGACAGTTTGGAGCACCGCGGCTCGCTAATCTTCCCCGCAAAGGTCCTTTCTTGGCATATGGAGGTTGCAATGGCCCTTGCAGCCGCCGATATGGTGGGCGGTGTCAGGAAAGGCCTTGGGCAAGATAGGCGGCGGGTAGATAAGAAGTCCACCATGTCCGGCGATCATGGGCTCCTCTCAGACAACTCTCAGATTCGCTGGCCGGTGAGCCACAGCACCGGAACCTCATTGGCGGAACGGCGGGTTACACCGGGTCTTCACCATTAGATCTTGGCGATATTGGATCACGCATCTCGAAAATGCACTGCGAGCTCTGCGTCACCGCTAGAATATTTCGACTAATTCCGCCAGCACTTTTCTCGATACGGTGGTGAGGAAATCAGTCCTACATCACAGCTCCTGGCTTTCCAAGCGGAAACCCGGCCAAAGGCGCCTCGGCCTGCCACAGTCAGCAGCATGACACACTTTCGTCTCGCGACTCGAAATTAGGCTACCCTCAGATTTCACATAACACTTCGCGACTGGATGTGAGGGTAGGGGGCACAAACGCCAGGGTTAGATTGGATCCCTAAATGGAGGTGTTCCATGACGATTCTTTTCATCAGGTAATATCTGTGCCCAATGAGAAAAGACGAGGTAGACGAGCCGGCCAGGCTTTATTTATTTGGCAGACGCCGCAATGATGAGAGTGCAACAAAGAAGGTCCGCTTCCCCAGCGCCAAGTTATGCACGGCTGGAGGCGACGGTACCCTAATAAGCACCTTTGTGTCTCACCCCTGGCTACGCCACAACCTGCAAGTTTCATTAGCGACTCAGGTGCGTATGTATGTTTGTTTAGAAGAACGTCTCCGTTGTTGCAAGGGTTGGCTCAACAACCACGCATTCACCGATCCAAAGGACTGGCCGGTCTCCTTTCTCCCTGTGACCGCCCTAAATCCTCTGGGCCACACGATTTAAACTCCCGCCGTCCTATGGCTTCATCGCCGTTCATGAGTTTCCAAGCGGCTCTCTGCAGTGCAATACGAAAGGTTTATGGAAGCCGAGATTCAATCTTGTATTCAGTTGATGCCTCGCTCATCTTTCGAGACAGGGGAGGCTCTTCTTCAGACAAGCAGGCAACCAGCTCTCTTGCAGAATTCTTGCATCGATCGCATGCGCGTGACGTTTACGAGGTGCCCAGATGGCAGTTTTCTTATTGAAGTTGTCACGGCCCCGTTGAGCGTCATCCCTCGTTGAACCATTCCCTCCTTTTCATGAAAAGTAATAAACGTCGCAGTCAGCAGGGGAGTGGGCAGTGGGAAAGATATTTAAGTTCAACATTTCTATAATGTTTATCAAAGGACAGGAGTTCTCGCGATAAAAAATGCAGGCTTCTCTTAGCCATCTGTTAAGTTGGTGCCATCAATTTTGATAGCATCAACGTCCAGCTCGGCACCAGCCAGGACTCCACCGCGGGCTTGTATTATTGCGGCCTTCGCCATAGCTACCAGCGCGTCTTCTCCATCTTCGTTGAGGCTGTCAGGGGCATTACAAAGTTCTTCAACGCCGCCGTCGCGGACTTCCGCGCTGAAGAAGCACTCTTCACCTACGGCCTCAGCTACAATGGCCAAGACGTCCTTGGCCTAATCCTCTATCGACAAGGTTCTGAAGCCCGGTGCACCAATAATGTCGCGGTCCCGGTCCCTTTTACGCGCAGTGGGCATCCCCGCGCACAGCGTCACGCCAGATGCGACACTCGAGACCAACGCCGCCAATGGACCCTGATACTTGGGTTGACTTCCTGCCGCCGAGGCACCGGAACCCCGGCGATTGGCGCATCCTGCATCCGTATCAGCACCCAGGCGTGGCTCCATGGGATGCTTGGCAATACTCGCTAGTGGCCACCAAGAGCTTTATGATCTCGTCATCATGGCGAACGAGTGCTGGTAAGGCCGACGTCGACGGCTCCGACCCGGACGCCACTTACGGCCGCCAGACGTGCGGCGAACCGCAGCGGATATCAATAAGGCCTTCCCCAACTTGGCCTTCTTGTCCGTCCGCCTGCAGAGGGGCGTCCAGTCCGGGCAGTTCCCATCCAGTTTTGGGCTACCAGCCACATATTTCGTAGGGTAGCAGATCTTTCTAAAGGCCAAACATGAGTGGTCGACCGTAGCCATTCTCCCGCTTGAGGTGTATCTTTGTCTGAAGCACTTAGTCAACAGGCGTGAGCCGTTTGGGGGGGGGGGGGTTTCCGTAGGCAAGACGGTGATCTTCAAAGCCGTGCTTGCCAATGTCTCGGGCATCAAAGTCTCGATCGCGGTGCCTTGGACACTAGCGATAGGCAATGCTCCGCATACGCTGGGCAAGCTAAAGCCCGCCGCACGACCATTGTTTCATGGTCTATGAAGCCTATCACAGAATTAACTGCTCACAGTGTCCATATGAACCTAGACTCCGTGGATGGGGGTGGGATCAAGTCTACTCGTGTCGTCCGGGGTGGGAACTTGAAGGCTCAAACTGTGACTACAAAGCCGGGTTTTAGCATAAACCTACGGAAGGTGGCTGTATATATGCTAGATGCAGAAAATACTATCCGAAGATTGGGTTTTGCTGATGGCAAGCGGAGAGCATCTCCCTGAATATTTAACAACCCCTAGTTTTGGAGGAGTTTGTATAAGACTAGGTGTTAGGGATAGGATATACCTAAGATAGAGACCTGTATCACAAGCTGGCCAAGAGTGTTATAATGTTAACTATAGACTGATAGAAATCCTCTGTTGTGGTGATTAGGACGTTTTTAACATGCGTGAATGGGAACTATGGCTGCGTTGAAGATAGCCAGGGCAGTAACAGAGCCACGAAGATCCCTTGCCTTGAAAAGGCGGCATATTTCTGGACACCATCTGCCTGTAGCGGGTGATACAAGCCCGGAGTTGCAACCCCTCTTGGTCACGACTGAAGGGTTCGTTTCAGTGAAGACTTCTTGTATTTGTAGCCTTTATTCTAAGCATCTCATCGTAGTTCTACCCTCCCATGCCCGTCATCGACTCGCCTCCTTGCCCTGTTCTCTTTGCACTTCCAATGCTTCATCCAGGAAACCAGTACACGGCCTTACCGCGAGCTGCGGCATACGTGGGGCTCACAACTGCCGCTACATCAACACTCGGAAATGGCGACGGAATGGGGCACACCTCAGTTAGCGCATCGCGGCGCGTCTCAAGAAAGGTGCCGTCGGCCGCGTTTTCGCTTTCTAACAGTACCACCTCCACCAACTCTACCAACTCGGAGTCTTGCCTCGTAGGCCAACCGGCGATCTAAGCGAGAAGGTTCGCCCAGGCACTTTGCTCCGCCAGCCTTCCAGCACCCGTCCGTTTCGCGGCGTAGGATGGCCACAGGCGTGGCTGATGCCGGCAAACACGGCGCGCAACTGGATGACATTGCCTAGCTGCGCGCTACGGCTGTCGCCCAGCTACTTGCGGAGGTTAGCGTGCTCAAGTTGCTTGTTAGCGCGAGGATTCACGGCAGCGTCACTGCAACGCGGCCTCGTAGTTCGCCGTAGCGGGTGGCTTGATGATGACGAGTACAGGACGGTCCCACTGCGGAGATGCGGGACAGCGGCGCTGCTGGTGAGTCCAGAGACACATGAAACAGGAGCAAATACGATCTGAACTCTGGAACGAGAGTGGCCGGATCAAAGCCAATGCAGGGCGTCATAGGCCGCCGCAGGAAGACAAGAATTACACGCAGGAGTCGGGCGGTCGCCGTAAGATGGCCGGCCAAGGAGGGTCCGGAGGGCCAGAAAAAGAAAGGAGAATGGGATGGAAATGGTTAGGTGAAGGACGCAAGCAACAAGAAACCGGAGGCAGTGGCTCTGTGAGCGCCGCCGACGAGGACGCCAACGCATTCTGTTTGGCTTGTTAACCTTCTCCCGTTTTGCTCCAAGTGTCATCATTGTAAATACCTTTGCCCAACCTCCAACACAGTCCCACCATGTTACTGCGAAGGCATCAACTACGGTGTGGCATCTGGAATGACTGGCAAGACAAATGTGGAATGATCGTTTTGATGAACCTTCGTCCGATCTTGCACTGCTTGTGGAATGAAGGTTGTAATGGAATGACACCCTAGGGCATCAATCAACAGGGGCAAATACAACAACAACCCACGGTCAGACGGCATTCGCAAGTCACACGCCTCCGAGTATCATTCATAGTACCCACTTTCCCCCCCATCCAAATTCAATGGCAGTCTGGACGCGTTCTGCTGCCAGGGACGATGCTACGCACCCCTCAAGAACCATGAGAACCGTTCGTTTGGTTACGCCTTGAACTCGTATCCTGGGCCCAAGCGGCTGGCTCGATGCGCCTTCAAAGTTCCGGTTAATGCCCGTTACATAGTATATTGTGGTGGGAGGGAACGGCGCTGTCGTCTGCCATCGACGCGCCTATTGGAAAGAGGGCTATTTTCGATAGCTCATCGCTCGGATCTCGGCCACGACGGCTCCATTCCCTCGACGCTGCTCGGGACCTACATACACACAGTGCCAGGCGGTCGGAGTAGCACGAGACCGTATCAGGTATGTACTGTACAGTACCAGTCAGGTACTGGAGAATGTCATGGTGGGGAAGATCCCAATTTCAGGGGCTACATCAACCGAAAGGTCGAAATCGGAATCACCTACCAGGCACTTTTCCCAGATGAAGTCCGAAATGAGCGTGTCCGGGCTCTGCGACAAGTCTCCTGGTCGGGTCGGATATCTCGGCAAACAAGAGGTGTCGGCGTGGACTCTGATCATGTCCTACGGCTACGTGAATGGGACGGGAAGGAGGGTTGATGCTGAACGCATTGGTGACCCAGGAATTTGGTATTGGCGAGCCGAGTACCGGCGTGTGTCTCAGAAAACGCTCTCGCCACGTTGTTGTGGGAACCTGCACGATGTGACGCTAAGGTCAAAGCTGTCGCATTGCGCTCTCAGCAGCCCCCTGCTGCACGATGGCGGATGGCCGTTGTTCTCGAGAAGGATGTGACAGGGAGGCAAGCAGGTGAGCTACGCAGTAGCGAGGACCGGAGAGAAACATGAATAATGGAGTGATAATAATAAGCGAGCCATGCTCTCGTTTCCTACGCCTTGGCTACTCTTTTCGGAGAGACCTTGCGCGACTTAGCTGCATGCCCAGAAACTACCATCGATGGCCGCGCACTTTCGCAAGTCTGAAGCAGCGATGATACTTGGCAGTGTGCGGAGGGCGGGCAACAACCCCCGTACGGATGGTTGAAAAACCGTGCGTTGTGAGGTTGGAGGTTGGGGGTTGGAGGTTGGATTGTTTGGAAACCAATTTGCAGAGTGGAGGTGTCAAAGATTCCAGGCCTGCCGCTGTGGGGGATTGCGGGGATTGCGGGAGAGATGTGGGGTTTTGGAGGTCTCGTGGGCTCGAATTGGACGACCCTCTCAAGGACGATCGACCCTGTGCGGTTAGCGGGGTGACAGCCCTGCAGCGACCATGAGGTCTGTGCCCTTGCTCGGAGTCTGGGGCGCCACAGCGGCTCGGAGCAAATTCAACGCCTCCAGCCCAGGATAAGCCAAGCTCTCTCAGCACAGAACTCGCGAGCATCGAAGGGGACACGGCTCGCTTTCCCCGAGACGGCCACCAAAGCGCGCCAGTTCTTCAAGCGCCGATTCACGCTTGGGAGGGGAGGAAAGCCACTGGACGCCGTGCAGCTGCCAATCCTCGGTCTCGGGTCCCCCCACCCGTCTCGAATTATTCGCTACCGTAGTACATACAGTACCACGGATTCGCACAAATTTAGAATGCGACGACTTCCATGGCGATCAGCAAGCAGCAGCGGCGGCGCATTGCGACCACAGAAACACGTCGCAGCGGCACTGTTCGAGATGGGAGAGAAAAATCATGCCCGCGAGATTACGGCAAAGAATTTTGGGAGCTGAACCGGGCCCCAGGGCCTGGTTCACGGCGACGGAGATTTCGCCTACGAAGCTCGCCTGGGGCACAGCGGCTCCGGGCGCCAAGCAGAACTGTGTACACAGTTATGTGTGTGTGTGTGTTCCGAACATCAATATCGAATCCTTCACCAACCGCAGATTACTCTGTCCAGTGGTCCCGACTTCGCCTCGCCGCAGGGCAGCGGCCCGCTTGCGCACTCAACCTCCCGACGACTCGTCCGCCTCTGCCCGATGGTGGTCAGCCTTTCTAGCCGTTCTACGAAATACTGCATACATAGTAATGCGCCCCTGAGTAGTGTCCGCATAAGTCGACACTAAATTCGGCACTCGAGAGCAAAAGCCCACCGCTGCCTGCCGAAGGTTCCGAGCACGGACTTTTTAACACGACAATCATCTTCGCAAAACCTTGTTAGTGCGCCGATTTCCGTGATAGCACCAGCTCAGGGCGATCACCTGCGGCGGACCCCAGCGGCAGGAGCCGCATTGACGCAATTTCCGGCGCCGGCGGTGAGGCAAGGTGAGAGTTGGCGCTCACCACCACATGGCCAGCGGGGCCTTCCCCTGGGGTTTCCCATGCGCGGCGGCGGGATCCCACCGCCACTTGGCGCCGCCAACCAGGGCTGCGAGCATGGAACCGACGTGCAGGCGCGGCCCGTGCGATGTCAGTGCCCGTTCAATGGTGTGGTTTGCGAACCGGATTCCGAGCGGACTGGGATGATCCCCCCCCAACAAGCCTCTCGCAAGGAAACAGAAGAATGGGTGGAATGTGTCCACGAGGCTTCGCTTGTTGACAGTCACCGACCCCGTCTCGCAGGTCAAACGACTCGGAGTGAAATTGCCATCTGCAAAGATTGAGTGCGAACGGCGATGATCCCCTGCTGTCAGCAATGTACACCATCTCTGGTGTTTGTGCCGGACAGCTGCATGGCTGACAGCCTGACAGACAGGCTCCAACAATTCTGGTAGGCTGGTCGGGTGCAACATAACAGCAAAAGGAGTGGATAACAAGCTTTCCCAAGCTGAGCCAAGTTCAGTTATTTCGTTTTCCAGCCGCGACCACGAGGGGCGCCCAATGATCTCGACTATCAAGCTTGCTTAGCTGGGGAATCCCCGCTCATAACGGTCATCTAGCAAAGCTAAATCCGAGGATCGTCAAACAATCGCTTTGTTCTTCGGCCTCAGCTGTCCCCACACCGGTGCCCCATTGATCTTTGAGCGAAAGCTCACTTTGGTCGAGGCTCAACAAGCGGGCTCTTGAATACCTACAGTATCAATATTTCAATGGGGCAGAATCCCGAGGTTGCCAAGCCGAAACTTGACCGTCGACCGTGATGCAAGGTACCTTGCGGCAGTGGCGTGCGCAGGCCTTCGACAACGACCGTTTGTTTGACGCTAGTTACTGCGAGTGTCACACCCAACGCCAGGGCCTAGCTTGGTTGGGTATGTACATACATATGTATCTTGCGCACCCGTCCCTTCAGCTGGCTGCGGAGTCTGGAAAGACGCTGAAAAGGCGCCCGCACGGGCCAGCATCAGGCGAGACCTGGTTCTGAGAGACTCGGCGTTCCGTGTGGCGTTCCTAGGCGCAGAGGGCGTGTTCCTCCGTTATCCGAGTTGGGGCAACTAATCCTCCTCGTCGACACCCCCCCTTCCTGAACGCCTCTGCCGGGGGCATTCAAGCCGCGTATGTATGTACACGACAAAGGTTGCTAAACTGCTTCTGGTTTGTGCGGGGACAATGTCTAGCCGTTTGCGCAATCGAAGTGCCGCTGATCTGGCAGAAGTAGCCAATGGCATCAAAATGCTGCTTGCGAACTGGTTCCCGGTTCCTGATCCTCTGCTCTCAACTTCGGTACTCCATTTCCATGTGCATCATATCCTACTGCGTAGTGTATACCCCTGACTGTGGCCAAGCCGCGCGAATGTGCTTGAAATGGCAATCCCTCCGCCCCCAGATGATCCATAAGCTGTATCTAGCCCTCCAAAAGTCTCGTTTTTCAACTCTATTTTCACGCCGTTCCTCTTGGCCTCTCCTTGCCGTGCGCGTGCGTTGCATTGCTCACTTGCCTTGCGCTTGCACGCCGGCCTGTGAAGAGCTGGCTGAGGTTCTGAGGAGGCTCGTTCCTGGACATCCCCAATGCTCCCAAGTGCCGGCTCACGCCCTACATATGCAACATCCCGCCCGTCGATTGTGTTCCCATGAGTGTGGGTGTGATCCCTCGGTTGCATTCAGGAGGATCCCATAGATCCGGACAACGACAAGATGCGGGGCCTATCAGCAGAAGATGCCGAAAGCATCATCGCCATCGAGAGGGCGTGTTCGGCCCTCTCGTTGATGGGATGTCTCTTCGTGCTGGTGACCTTCTCGCTCTCAGATGCCTTCCGCCAGCGTGCCATCAACCGGATGGTCTTCTACGCAACCTTCGGCAACATGCTGACAAACGTCGCGACGCTGATGACGACGAGTTACACTCATAATGTCGATTCGTTTGGCTGCCAACTTCAGGGCTTTTTGATCCAGGTGTAAGACATACAGAGCTCTCGTCAAAGGCAGCAATTCCGTGGCTCACACTGCGTCATACAGGTTCATGCAGGGCGACGCTTACTGGGCTCTGGCTATGGCCATCAACGTTTACCTCACGTTTTACCACAAGTACGACGCGAGAATGTTGAGGAAGATGGAAATCCCTTACCTTCTTTGCTGTTATGGGATTCCGTTTATCCCAGGCTTCACCTTCATCTTTGTTTCGAACCAAGAGAATGGCAGGCCGTACGGCGACGCGGTGCTGTGGTGCTGGCTCAAATCAGACTGGGAGGTCTACCGCATTGCCACTTTTTACGGTCCCATCTGGTGAGAATGGCCTCAAGTTCGAAGCCCCCCTGGACGGAGCTGACCGAGACAGGGTTGCCATCATCATTGCCATGATCATCTACATTCGCGCAGGCCGCGAGATCTACCGCAAACGCCGCAAGATGCTCAACTTCAGCTCGACCGGCACCGGCACCGCCGTTGGCACGGAGCCATTCTCGCCCATCCACGAGTTCTCCGCCGCCTTCAACTTCAAGACCACCGAAGTCACCCAAACCACCGAGATCATCCAAGCTCCCGCCCCGGTCGCCAAATCCGGCGCCATCGCCACCGGTCCGAACGCCTCCTATTCCATCACCATCTCGGCGGACACCCAAGCTGCCAACCAACTTAACATGCGCGCCTCCCTCGAAGACCTCGACAACGGCGACGCCTCAACAGGCACCGCAACCCTCACCGACGTTCCCAGCAACCCGCAGCCCGCCCCAGTAATAACAACAACAACAACCACCACCACCACTAACCCCAACGCCGGAAACCGGGGCGGCAAACGCTCCCGCGTTCTCTCCACAACGCAAATCTCCATCGCCCCCACCGTCACCGCAACCATCACATCGAACCACCAGGCCACCGCGGCCAACGCCGCCCAGAACCGCCGGCGCAACTACTACGAGTCCCACAACGCCACGTGGTCCTACACCAAATGCGCCATCCTCTTCTTTTCCGTCCTGCTCATCACCTGGATCCCGTCGTCGGGCAACCGCGTCTACAGCATGATCAACACGGGCGACGTGTCCAAGCCGCTCTTCTTCGCCAGCGCCTTCGTCCTGCCGCTGCAGGGGTTCTGGAACGCGATAATCTACATTGTCACGTCGTGGGCGGCGTGCAAGAGCCTGTGGGGGTATTGCATGGTGGGGATGGCGGGGTGGGGGGACTGGGTTAAGGTGAGGGCCTGGGGCGTCGGCAGGAGGGTGAGCATCGTGGAGATTACCGATGTGAGGAAGCGGAGGGGGAGCAGCGGGAGGGGGTTGGCCGATCATCATCTTTATCAGCAGCAGCAGCAGCAGCAGCTTCATGGGGGGAGGGGGAGGGGGAGGCAGGTCGGGGTGTGGGTGATGATGGGCGGGCGGAAGGAGAGGAAGAGCGAGAGTACGAGTATGGAGGATTTGACTGGTGAAGGGAGGGTGGAGAGGGTGTCGCCTGTTTGAAGGCTGTTATTCCATGGCTGAATGAACCTTTTTTTTTTTTTTTTTTGAGTCGTTGAGTGGGTTGGAAATGGGGAGATGTTCTTTCTCTTTTATGGATACCCCTGTTGCGATCATGGGCCCATGGCGGGCGTGGTGCAGGCATGGATCATTTGGACGGTTATGAGGACGGCACATCGTGCCTAGAGTCAGGGTCCAAGACCTATCTCTCGTTATATGTACACACATACCCAAGTTTACTTAGTGTCATTAATGTCATAATCACCCAAAATTGGCACATTGGAGTCCCCGGGCCCATCCCTCCGTAGCGATGTGCTTCTTTGCGCTCGTCCGCAGCTACCTAATCGAAGATCATTCATTGCATCCGTCTTTGTTGTCCCCTTTGGCCCACAGCTCTCCGCTTGGCCTCCATGTATGTATGTACGTGCCGTCGGCCAGCCGGGTGGGTGCCGCCGCCACGTGTAAAGGTTGCAACCCGTGCCGTGTGCGGAGGCGAGCTGGGTGCGGCGCAAACCTGCAGCCAGCCTATATACCTTCCGTCGAGGCAGAAACCAATGCAACCCGTGGCAATAAAGTTCCTTCTCCGTGCCTCGGGCACACTGCAAACGGTTGTTTTTCTTTTGAAGACTGTGCCGTCGAATATTGTCTTTTGGACCAGAAAGTCAAAAGGGGCTGGGCGACGTTGCCCCTGAGCAAGGCCTGTCAAAAGGATGCACTTCACTAGACGCATGCATGCATATCACCTCCTTACGCCCAAAATACGCGATTACCATCTTTGTTTGTTGGACGCCTATCATGCACACGGCATAAATAACATCTTGTAAGGCCAATTACGACTTACGAGTTGGACTCATGCGGATACTCAGGCACGTATGACTGTACTCGCTGGCTTCCTGCATGAGTCCAATCCGTAATTGCCCTTCAGCAATGAATATCTGCGTTTGATTAGATTTTGGTGACTGATGTTATGCCCGAACATTTGTCCACAAATACGGCAAGCTGGCGGGAGCTCAAACTTATACAACCATGATTGACTATACGGGTCCATGGCTAGCGGTAAGTGACGACCAATTGCCAGTAACTACAGCGACATTCCCATTACATACCAAGTGTCGATACAGTACATGCCGTGCCATGTTCTCATCATGCAGCGTTTCAAGGGCCTTTCCCCTCAGTCACCCATTTTCTACACAAACACCGGTCACGATGTGTTTGTATGCTTCATACGCACGCTGCAGACAGACAATAGAGAAATAGCGGTCTGGCAACAAACACTTCGTCAGCTTCGATTCCGCTCCATGATGGACGTAGAGTTTAGAGACAAACCACAGATTGCCCAGTTTCTTGCACTTAACTCACTTCGACTCCCTGACACACCGACACTCCAAATCACTCTAAACCCGGAAAATGCTAAGAATCTTACCAGCTAATGTCAAGCGAGTTACCTACCGCCTCTGCTCCAATGGATGTCTCTCCTGATGCGTCCGATGCCAGCGGGGCAGCGGTTGAGTTGCTCGAGCACTCGATCAGCCACGTCTTTCTCCCACCAAAGCCCCTTCCAGAAGGCGATACAAGCATCGAAAAAGAGCACAACCTCATCATTTCGCTGCTGCACTCGGTCGAAACATTCTCAGAGGACTGTGCAGCCGCCGAATCCGCACAACTCAAGCCCGTCCTTCGGATGCTCCGACGGCTGCTGAAGGTAAAGCCCGGGCTGGAGAGCGATTCAAAGACAGCCATGGTGCGAGAAGTCATCACAGAGCTGGAAAACGGCGGTATGTGCAGTACATGGGCCGGGCCCTTTTGCCGATCTTCGCCCCCCCTCCCCCCCCAACGTTGCTCAGATGTGGAAATCTCAGTTGCAACAAACGGACGACACAGAGACTGACTGACCCCAGAGAGCGTGTTGCTCCACATCCGAGCGCAAAATGCCGGTCTTCTTTTGACGGGGCGCCAGAGCGATATCCTAGTCGAGGCTTTTGAGCTTCTAGCACCCAACGAAGATGTCATGTCCTGCCAGGGTCGGCTCATTCGAGTGTTCCCTGAAGCCGACCATGCTGCCGCCGTGGACCGCAGCACGGTGTTCAATGACCCCAACTTCCTCGACGAATTTGTGAGAGCGCTATGCGGCCTAGAGCTTGCACCCGCGACACAGCAAGGAAACTCCAAACACGGCACCACAGCATCCCCTTCGGCCGTCACAGAGCTGTTGATGGATATCATTGCAGGGGTCGGCAAACCACTCCAACCGCGCTATATTTCCAAGAGAAGCCGGGAGCAAGTGGCCTGCATCAAGGTGGGCAAGGCTTCATGGCCATTTCACAGGTCGCCGACATGGTTGCTTCTCCGGGTGGGCCTTCGACTGGTGCTTGAAAGGCAATCTTTATCTGATGGATCAGGCCACACGCTGTACAAAGCGCTGACAACCTTTCATCACGCCTGTCTGCTGGATGAGGCCGTTCGTGCGAATCTCAGCAGTGGGCTTCGGTTTGCTATGATGGCCAAGCTTACCCGGCGGATCAAGAAGTTGGATCCCCAGGAAGACTTCCCTTGGCTGCAAAAGACCGAGCGAATTATCCACACGAACCTCGACGAGCTACAGACGCGATGGCAGCGAGTCCAAGAGACCGATGCCAGGACGGATGCGGCGGAGGGTCGACTCGAGCATCTCGATTTTGCGCAAGACTGTCGCCTTGCTCTCCGGAACTGGAACAGGCACTTGGCCGGCATCAGATGCCGGCTTCTGCCCGGGACAAGCCGATCAGGGGCCGGCGATACGACGATGTTCGCTCACTTTCCAGCGACAGAACTGCCCAGCCTCGCCGGTCCCGAGGTGGAGGAGGGCTTTGCTGCGTTGGAGGATTTTGCGCTGTTGGAATTTGAAGCATGGGTGGAATTCAGTTTGTTTCCTTGGGTTGACGGTCGGCTGCGGATTTCTAAGGACAGAGATCTTATTAAAAGAACGAAGGCGGACCTTAGAGGGTTGCGAGGTCTCACGAAGAGGTATCACCGCAGAGCGAGCAAGATGTACAACGGGAACCCAGAGGCAATCTCGCTGATGTGCCTCGTCATCATGGAGCTCTGGATTGCCATGGACAAGATTGCGGGCCATGCAATCCCTCTGCTTCTTGCATACGACCCGGGCATCATGCCCAAGTCGCGACCTGACGTGTTCCATGGCCTGCTCCTGCCAACCAAAGGGCAGATGATGCGCCTCCAACGCATCGAACGGTATCTTGTCTGTAGAGAGACAAACGCAAAGACTAGCCAGAATGGCCGGGGGGGTTACCCAGCAGCATTTGCAGGTTTCGGCAAGAAGGGATCGTTTGCAGTTCGGTATTTCGACACGTTACCCAGGCTCCAGGACATTCTCGACACGATCAAGGCGGACTTGGCGAAGCTCCAAGATGAGAGAGTCCGGGAATACCATTCCCTGCGCAATGAATACGACGAACTGGTCCGCCAGCAGGTGACGACCCCCCATATCCCGGCAGGGGCAGACCAAGGAGGTGGCGGCGTCTGCGCGTCCGACTGTAGAGCCTGTGAGCTGGATGCAAAAATCGACACGCTGGAGATTGAAGTCTTTGTGTGGCCTTTGCCCCGCGACGTGGACCAGTGCAAGGCCATGGTGTTTGAGCTCAACGTGCCAACTCCGGTGGCCATCTGGCGAGATGTGACAACATATCTCTTCCTCTCCGTCTTCCCGCCGCCAAAGACACCAACGACAGCCACAGCCAACCTGTCGTATGCCAGTGAACACCCGGGCCTTGGGGATTATGTCGGCACCACCAGCCTCGTCCAGCTGGCATCCGAGGAGCCGCTGCATGAACCCCAGTCCAAGCACATCCGCGACATGACAGAAGCCGAGGTCCATACCAGAAACGAGTCCCACACCTACGACTACTACGAGTGCACCTCACAAATACACAGCACAGCCTTGTTCAAAGAACTCCGGCTGCCTCCAGAGTGTTCGTATGCAGACCATCAACAGGAGCCCCGCTGGGCCGAGTGGACGCGGTCAACGCAGCACACGTCCAACGAAGTGATTGCGGCGCAGTTCGAGTGTCCTCCCGAAATCTCGCTTGACGAGTTCCGGGCTTTTGGACATCTGAGATCGGGACTCTATCTGCAGTGGTGCAACATCCTCTGCCAGCTGGCCATTCCCTCTCTCAACTTGAACCGCGAATCGACCTATTTTTTGATGCTGCAAGCAATCTACGAGGCAGGCCCTCGTTCGTCCAACGGTTCAGTCTTCCGAAAGGCGCATTTGGATGCCTCAGACGGCGGGTTTGTCATCCGCATGACGGTCCTCCTGACAGACGCTCTGGACCGATTCGGCAAAAACTGGCAAAACAACGTTGCTGTCAGCCTCCTGACATGCCTGGCAACCCGGCTCTTGTCCTTGACAACGTCCCGCAAGGCCACCGATGCGCTCCTGAGGGTTTTGTCCCGACTGCGGCAGGCCACAATCAAGTGGGCCAGGGACTTGTTTCAAAAGGGGATGAACAGTGACTTGGGGTGTGACGTTCTAACGGCAGCACTGACCTGCATGTCTACATTCGATGTAGAACCGCGCCATCTAGAAGCTGTTCTACACTCGCCAGGCCAGCTTGCCTTGTTCACTGAAGCTTCTGTCTTCATCCAGGATCATATGCCCGCAACCGATACCCCCCCATCCACGACGAGGGTTCTCGTGCTGTTGCATCGATGGCGGAGGGTCATGCTCAGAGCCTCGGCTTTCGTCAAGAAAGAGGTCGTTGAGCGTAGGAATAATGGCTTCCTTCAAGCACTCCGACGCTTCCGAAACCACTTGAGGCCAACCCGGTGGTCGGTCCGCGGGGGGCTGCAGGCACATGTGTTGGAATCTAGCACCCCTGGAAGGAATGGCGAGCCCATCATCATTACCTTTAATCTCCTGAATGGCTGTCTTTTTGTGGGCGGAGACAGAATATCACGCCTCCCAAACGAATACGAAACTCATGGAACCTACCGTCAACTCTTTGGGACCCAAGTCTTGCGAGTCGAGCCATCCACGCGTGAGGGCATGAGGTTTGCCACCTGTTGCGACCACCAGGGCTGGACGGTGCATTTCTCCATGGTTGGAACAGACCTTGTCATACAAGCCGTCGGCTCTCAGGAAGTGGCATCCGACGATCCGCCACCAGTGTGGGAACTTGTTCCGCCTTCTCTCTTCAAAGGCGATCTCCCGTCATCGTTCCTCGAGAACTACTCGCATTGGTTTTGCCACGCCACCAGAAGCATAGAGTTCCGTCCTGCAAACAACCCCTGGGCGTCTTTGTCGGCAAACTGGGCGCTGGTGCCGAGAAGCAACGGACATGTCCTCCAGAAAGACGGCACCCGCCTGGTTGGACTTCGGAGCAAGACGGCGCGAGCACTCTTGGCCGCGGTGCGCCCTCTCGAGACGAGGGAGAATCTGGAGTTGATCTTCCACCCAGCCGACAGCATGGTAGTTATGCACCTGCCAAGGTTCTGTCTCTCATTTACGCTCATCAAGCGTCAGTCATGTGTCAGGTCCAAAGAGTATGCAGGAATGTGCATCGACAAGTCCCAGAGCATTGGCACGTTGGTAGGGCTCCGATCCAAGCTTGTCCTGAAGCAAGAAGAGACCCCTTCTAAACTTTGCGGGCCACAAAGGATAGTTCTGGTGCCCTGTCTACAGCCGGTTGTGAGGCCGGTTGCAAACCACGTTGCTGTGACCGCCAACAAGCGGCCGCGGGACCGCACCCACGTCAAGTACGATGCCTTCACCATCGACTCAAAGCTCGGGCGAGTGGTCAGCAGTGGGAACCTCTCCAGTACACTGCGCCTGTGCCGGCTGCATGCGCTCACGTCTCACTGCCTCCCAGATCCTCTGACGGGGAGAACCGGGACCGAGGAGGCCCTGAGGATCCTGAAGTCTGCGTCAGTTCGGTCCTTCCAACATCTGGACCCAGAGTCCTGTGACATATTGCAAAAGATTGCATATCTCTCCCCACGAAGAGTGTATCCCTACAAAAACACCACATATACGGAGCAATCAGAGTGGTCCCCCGTGCTTCCAATGCTAGCTCAGCATGACGAGTTTCGGCCGGCCGTCGAGTCCATCTTTGAGCATGCCCGCGACTGCAAACGACTGCGCGAGACGGGCACTCCTTCCCTCGAGCTACCTCGCCTCTTATCGTCTTCAAAACCGTTGGCGAATCGGGCCCGAATCAGAAACGCAGCTTTTTGTGCGCCTGAATTCGGGGCAGAAGATCATACCGAAGTGCACGACATAGGATACCAGGAGCGCCACACACACGGATTATTACCTCCCACCCGAAGGGCTCGAGCGTTAGCAAGATGCGTTGTTTCACGTTGCCAGCGGCTTGTGAGCAGACCACACGACTCTGATCGACTGCGCGAAGCCATCTTAGAGACTACTGGGGAGAGGTTTCCGAGCTCTCCTCCAGTGAACATCACGTCTGACCTTGGGGCACTCCAGTCTTTGTCAACATCGCCGTTGGAAGGGAAATGGTGTGGTTTCCACGCGGCCCTCACGACAGAGCCCAACAGGTACAGGATCGCTTTCTTCCTCTCCGCACTATTCTATTACAAGCATGCGGACCAATGGGACATTATTCAGGCATTGATGGCAATCGCAAACGTCCGCAACACCTTTGGAGCCACGATCACGCCCCCGGCAGGGGTCAACCCCTTTGATCGGACATACAATCAGGAGTCACTGGAAGAGATTGTCGGGAAAATCGTTGGCAGAAATTACAAAGATTTCGAGCAGTCCCCCGAGAGTAAACTGGCACAGAGGGATGGAGAATCGCCGGGCACTGCTAAACGGAGGCGCCTGAGGGCTTGGGAGGCCCGGTGTAAGGCAGTGGCACACAGCTTCGTCGCAGAGCTGAAGGCTGAGTGGTCTCAAGGATTGGAGCGCGACATGGCAACACCGCGGAGCCCAGACTTCGATACCTACTTGATAACCGACAAAATCATGGGCGAGGTCCGCAGTGCTCTTGAGGCCGTCAGATCAACAGGGTTGTTTGACGAGTACCTGGACAGACTGGTAGCGGAACTGGGGCACATGGATTGGCTTTCAGAGGCGGAGCTTGATCAAAACATGCTGCCTCTTGATGGGCATCAAGTCTACGTGGGACCGGCACGTCCGCCGCACTCAGCCTTTGTGGCCTCCCTCTCCCACACGGGACTTTTCTCCAGTCCTGCGCCACCCATCACTCGTCCTCAGCCAAAAGTCTTTGCGGATGAACCCGCTGCCATCTACGAGCCCGGCATGCAAGAGGAGGTGGACAGCAACTCCTTGGACCATCTCCTGGAACGTCTTTCAGATGTTCGTGTCGGGCGACCGTACCACGCTTCCTACGTTGCTGAACTTCAACGATACGCCAGGGACAATACATTTCAGCATCATCAACTCACACCACTGGACTCTGCCACACGCGCAAGGTTTCTGGAGACGGAGCTGATCCGCTGCCAGAGGCTCGTGAAGAAGATACGCAGCGACATTGAAACGGCCCTAAGCGGGCGCTCCAGGGCCGACAGGATCTGCCAGGCTGCCGGCATGTATCCTCGCATAACGCCAGTGTTCTTGCTCGGGCGTCTTACCCGAGACTTCTGGAGCCACTTGAATCTGGGCTGGCGCGAATGTCTGGTCAACTACGGCCTGGCACTGGTATACCTCCAGCGGATGGAGCGCATTGTCAATGCGAGCCAGAAGGAAAGCGACCTCGTCAAAGAGCTACAAAACACTGGCAGCCACGGATGCGAGGAGGGCGACCCCCTGCGCCACCCGGAGAGCCTCCTCCTCGAAGTAGAACAGAAGATCTTGATCCGTCCCATACAACGGCGCATCGCGGCCAAGATGCAGAATCCGCCAGGCGGGGCCAGTTCGGTCATGCAACTGGACATGGGAGAGGGTAAATCGTCAGTCATCGTCCCCATCGTCGCCGCAGGCCTGGCTGACAAAGAACGCCTTGTCCGAGTAGTCGTCGCGAAACCACAGTTGAAACAAATGATGCACAGCTTGATTCTCACCTTGGGCGGTCTGCTGAACCGGCGCGTCTTCTACCTGCCAATATCGCGGACGGTTTCCCTAGACGACAAGGGAATCGAGACCGTGAAGCGGATAGTCGGGACGTGCCAGGCCGAGGGCGGCGTACTGCTGGTGCAGCCCGAGCACCTGCTGTCGTTCAAACTCAAGGGCCTCGAACACGCCTGGGCCGGCTTGGGTCGAGACATACTCGATGCCTATCAAGACGTCGAGGCTGTCTCCCGAGATATCGTCGACGAGAGCGATGAGAACTTCAGCGTGAAGTTTGAGCAGATATATAGCATGGGTCCGCAACAGCCAATCGACATGAGCCCAGACCGCTGGGGTCTCATCCAGGATGTCATGGGTATTGTGCTCGACACTGCGAAACACTTGGTACGCAGAGGAGATGATGGTCTTCTGGTCGAGGAGGCCGAGGACAATGGAAACAGTCTCCGCTTCCCGACAATTCGAGTTCTAGAGGAACGAGCTGGCAGAGACCTGATATCCACCGTCGCCGACCGAATTTGCAATACCGGGCTGAGGGGTCTCCCGCTTCACCATCAACCCCCGCGGACGCGGCGAGCTGTGCGCCGCTACATCCATGACTCAGACCAGCCTGAGCAAGCTAGCAGCGGCCTCTTCGAGGGACGGACAACCATGAAGGTGCTCCTTCTGTTGCGAGGCCTGTTGGCCAACGGCTTGATTCTCTTCGCGCTTGGCCAGAAGCGATACCGAGTCAACTACGGCCTAGCCCCTGACCGCCGCCCTCCTACGCTGCTGGCCGTCCCTTACCGCGCCAAGGATTCGCCCGCACCACGTTCCGAGTTCAGCCATCCTGACACCATCATCATCTTGACATGTCTCACTTACTACTACAAGGGTCTGTCGGACGGTGAGTTGCGGACCTGCTTCAAGAAGCTGCGCAAGACGGACCAGGCGGACCAGGAGTATAGCCGATGGGTCGGCCCCGAGTGCACCCCCTCCGCCACGTCCTTCGCCGGCGTCAACCTGGAAGATAAAGAGCTCTGCGGCAAGATCTTCAGCGGCTTGCGCTATTCAAAGCCCGCCGTTGATTTCTATCTTTCCAACGTCGTTTTCCCCAAGGAGATGGGGGAGTCGCCATCCAAGCTCTCGGCGTCGGGCTGGGACCTCGCCAAAGCCAAAAGAGGGCTCCCGCTGACCGGTTTCAGTGGAACCACAGACTCCAAGTGTCTGTTGCCCCTGTCGATACGTGCTCTCGATCTCCCCGATCAGCGACACACCAACTCGGACGTCCTGCGCCGCATTCTCGGCCATGCGAACACCGTCTTGGAGCTGCCCGGCAACCATGCTTCACCCTCGGCCCTGGCGGTGGACACGCTCCTCTCAGCTCTCACCACCGCAAGCCAGGCCATGCGTGTGATTCTCGACGTCGGGGCGCAAATAATCGAGCTCGGAAACCAGAGTGTTGCGTCGCGCTGGCTAGGAATGGTGCCCCAAGCAGATGCGGCCGCCGTGGTGTTCTTCGACGACCAAGATGAACTCTCGGTGTTAACCCGCAACGGCATGGTTGACCCGTTTCTAACTTCACCGTTCGCTACCCAGCTAGACCGCTGTCTTGTCTTTTTGGACCAAGCCCACACTAGGGGCACCGATCTGAAGCTGCCAGATTCTTATCGGGCCGCAGTCACGCTGGGACCTGGTGTGACCAAAGACACTCTCGTTCAAGGTGAGTCACTCCCTTTCGCCCCTTTGGGGGTTTTCTATCGTCCCCTCCTACGAGTTGCTTGCTAACTTGGCTCGTGCCGTCAGCCTGTATGCGAATGAGGAAGCTCGGTAATCACCAGTCAGTCACGTTCTGCATCTCGGGCGAGATGCAGAGGAGGATCAGAGCGCGCGCAAAGGTAGACGGCAACCAGCCGCTCACCGTTACCGATGTGTTAGTCTGTGCCATGACGGAGACGTGGGAGGACACACATAGAAGCGTCCCGCTCTGGGCAACACAGGGCCTCCGCCATCAGCATCAGGAAGTGGTCTGGAATTGTCTAGTTGCAGCCGAGCAGATCTCGCGCGGCGATGTCGAGCCCTACATGGAGCCCGAGGCCCAGACGCTCGAGCAGAGATACAAGCCCGTTCCCGCCGCCGAACAGGCCAACCGTCTCACCCCCAGGTTTCATCACGCCGTGCCGCTGGGAGCCCGGCGCAACCAAGTTCGCCAAATCGCAGCTAAATGCGCCGAGTTTGACCTCGCCGAATCAGACGTCCAAGGCGACCTACACCAAGAGCGCGAGCGCGAGCGCGAACTCGCTCCCGAGGTCCAGCAACAGCGCCAGGTCGAGCGCCCTCCGCCCCGGGAGCCCGCGGAACACTCCCTCCACCCGGACATCAGCATGTGGGTGCAATCCGGAGTCTTCCCGCGAAACAGCAAGGCCTTTATCCCCGCCTTCCAGTCTCTCTCGCAGACCAGCGCAGCAAAGGCCTTTCCGCTCGAGTCCTTCCCCAGCGGTCTGCTCGTCACCGCAGACTTTGCCCGCACCATCGAGGACGCTCCCAACACTCCCCGCCCGCCCGACGCGCCGCCCTCCAGTCCCGACCGCTACCAGCGGCCAGTGCAATACCTCCTCACCCAACTCGCCGACGACGACAACAACGAGGAGGAGGAGGAGGATGACAACAACAACAACAACAACAACCAACGCACCAACACCAACCCACCCCACCACGGCACGTACCTCCTAATCATAACCGCCCACGAAGCCAACGCCCTCGTCCCAGCCCTCCGCGCACAGCCGCAGCCGCACCGCGCGCAGCCCGTCATCCTGCGCGCCTACCAGCCGCGCACCAGCCCGGCCTTCCGCGCCCTCGACCCCCTCACCGCCTACACCGTGCGCCCGCGCGGCGGCCCCCTGCCCGCGGTCCCGCCCGAGCTGGTGCTGCAGCTGCACCTGTTCGCCGGGCAGCTGTACCTGCGCGGGTACGACGAGTACGCGGGCATGTGTCGGTTCCTGGGGCTGGCGTGTGCGCGGGGGTCGGTTGTTGGTTTGCATGAGGACGCTATGGATGTGGATGTGGATTCTGGGGATGGCCCGGATGGGAGTGTCGTGGCGGCGACGGCGACGGCGACGGCGGCAGCGACGGGTGGGTTTGTGGGGCGGGCGGGCGGGGACGGGTATGAAGGGTGTGAGTTTGCGACGAGTCCTGTGGCCATGTTGAATGTGTTGATCAAGCAGATCAGGAGGGACTGCGTGGATATTGGAAAGAGTCACGTCGGGAGGATTTTGGCTGGGGATTTGGGGGGGGTGGTGTTGACGGAGGAGGATTTTAGGGGCGCGGATCGGAGTTTGGGGGTTGATACTGATGTGGAGGGGGGGGATGTTGTCGAGGAGGTGGATGTGGATGGTGAGGGTGAGGGTGAGGAGGCAAGGGGGGATGATTCGGATGCCACGATGGATGTTGAGGAGTGAGAAGGGATGCCTGACGGGAAGTTGAGACTGACAGATTGCATTTCTTCTTCTTCCTTTTTTTTTCAGTCATCTTCAGGATAACATTAGTTCTACAGTAATTAATATGTTGTTACCTATCCAAGGGACCAAGAATGCTCTCATCTGCCAAGGTGCCCCTGTTGAGACTTCGGCACCAAACCTACAGGTGAATACAGTATGTACATACATACCAATAGCCACGTCTCGCCTAGGCCGTTCATCAATTAGCATATCGTATTGTGAGCAGATCAGCTAGCAAAGATGCCCCCAGGGTCCAAAGATGCACTATCTCCCGCTGCGACGCCAGACAACCAAATCTGACGGCAGGCGGAATTGTGTGATCCAGGCGCGCGGGTATGCACTGTGGCGGCTATCTTCGAACAGCACTGACAGCAGCATCGACGCATCGTCCAATTTAGCGTGCATGATGCTGACGGCGGCAAGTTGGCAGCCGTCCAATCGGTCATCCAGCCGCTATTCAGGGTTCGCCAAGAGCTGCCGCACTCGGCTAGTGGAGGCATCGCACAAGTCCCCATGTGCCGCGCTTGTACTGAGAGTAAAGTCGCTCGCCGCGTCGGTACATACATTTGCAACTACACAAGGCCTGCTGCAAACCAAACCAAAAAAAAAAGGGCACACCAAAAGGTTCGCCAAATGTCCCGCCAAGTCTGGCATTGAAAACCTGGACGACAAAAAAACGGTACAAAAAACTCTCGAAATAGTGATCTACCACTTAGAAGCTTCAAATGTCAAGTTTCGAGGCAATCAAGTCAAGATTGGCTGTTTGGGCGCTGATTGAAGTTGCTGCTTCCCAGGACCGTTGTCTCTCTTGTGTGGCGCGGTAGGGAGACGAAGCAAGGGTGTGGGAAAGCTCTTGTCGGTCCCGTCTCGTCAGACTATCGGAGAACAGGGCGAAAATGGGGGCCCCGACGGTCGTCTGCAGGAGGTGGCACGGAGGTTAACCGGGTCATGGGCGTGAATGTGATGGACGAGCAATCAGTTGTATTTTACGCGACTCTTCCTCCAGCGCACCTCCCTCCCTCGCACGTTGCGGTATCATAAGAGATTCATGTAGTGTTGCGCAACATCAATATCATCCAGTCGCGAGATGTCGTCCTCTTTGACGTCCTGGAATCGGGGTTCCTCGTTAACCCCAACGATATGGTCGACGCGACGGAGCATGGCAATGGGCCTACACGCGATGTTCCTAGCGGCTATTCTCCTGGTTTCGGGGGTCGCTGGCCAGGACCCGAGCAAGAGGCCGGTCTTCCTATACCCGCCGAATGGCTCAAAGCATGTCTACAACAAAATGGACACGGTGGTGGTCAGCTACAGGTCCTTCCACGAGACGGTGGATCTCTGGACTTTCTGCGAGCCCGGCCGCGGGAGGATGAGTTCGTTTGACCTTCACCTGAGTGCCGACCTCCCTCCGTCGGGGTACAAGATGCTGACAGGATGGCAGTCTACCGGCAAGCAGCGCCGGGGTTCACGGCGAGCGCGGCCGTACTACTCAACTTCACATCTGACACGGGCTGTTGGTTCAACATCCGGACGGGCGAAGAAGGTATCGACGCCGAAAACAGCGCGACGTTTGACCTCCTTGGCGAGGAGAGGAAAACGGGGCCAATGGTCTTTGGGCTGGACACCGAGCCGCCAGCAACTTTGTCGACCTCATCAGCCATGTCAAGTTCAGCATTCTCAAGCTTGTCAAGTTCTTCAACCTCTGCGTCATCATCGCCGCCGTCGTCGAGCACAACGAGTAGTTCCTCCGCCGCAGCCACCACAGACGGCAGTAGCCCTGGAAGCAGCAGCGGCGGCGGCGGCGGCGCGCCAAATCCAAATCCCGCCCCAACTGACAACAGAACTTCTTCTTCCACTTCCTCTTCCTCGGGAGAAGGAGGAGCAGGAGGATCAAGCGGCCTTAGTGCGGGGGCATCGGCGGGTATCGGGATCGGGGCCGCAATTGGGACAATCGCTCTCGCGGGCGGGATCTTCATGCTCTTGCGTCGACGCCAGAGTCGTCAGCATAGCGTCGCGGCGGCGGCGGCGGCGGCGGAGATGGAGGGCAACAACGAGGTTCGATACATTGGGCATGGAGGTAGTGCGATGCGGACGCAGCAGTATTTTCCCGACGCGTTGGCCGCACATAAGCGGCAGTACAATGCAGTGCTGAACGCGGTCAGCTCCCCGGTGGAGATTCTGAATTCAGCACCGTTCGGTGGCTCGAGGGGCCGAGGACAAGTTGAGATGCCGGGATGATCTCAAAGTCGGACGATCCGGATCCGCTGGTTCCGGGGAAGGGCGCCAGTGTTCGAGAGCGGGCATCGGCATGCAGGGGGGGGCGGATTACGAGGCGAGGAGATTCGGATGGCGTCATGTTTGTTTGTATGTACAGTAACTAGGGTCAATAACCACGCCGAATACCAATTGCATTGCTGGCCTTTGTGGATCAGTGAAGGGCGCAAGCCGTTGTCGTTGTTGTTGCACAGGCACAGGTTGGAAGAAGGCCGACCGACTCGGAGCCCCGCTCGATAACGTTGACGTTATCTCCGACGTTGAGAAGCTTGATCGGAACTCGAAAGAAAGGGGTTTTCCGGGGCTTCGAGTGCTGCCAAGCGGTGGATGACTCAGCAATGCCCAGGCGCTAAGAAGCTCTGCAGCTCGGAAACCGACTCTTCCGCGATGGGAAAGACGAACCACAAAGCGCGTCTCTCTGCCCATTTGTTTCCCCGAGCGTGCCCATGCAATTTTAACCAAGTGGGGACAAAAATTAACCGAAAGGTGGAGTTTTTTTTTCTGGCCCTCGCCATCGAAGTGAAATTGATTCACTTGTTGATTTCTGCATCCCGAGACTCAACCCTCCCACTCTATCTCCATGTGAATGAGTTGATCAAACACGGCCCGTCACTCACATCATCATGGACACCGCGCTGGACCTCCTCGACCCGCTCGTCTTTGACAAGGCCTACGCCTACTTTGTGCCCGCCACGACAGCGGCCGCTCCCGCGAATGGCACACACGCCGCGCTCGGCATGAGCGGCTTCACCTCCGACTCGGCTGCTTCATCCGCTGCATACGGCTCAGCATGGGCGCGCGACAACATCCTGCGCCAATGCATCTCCATTCTGATCGTTACCCAGATCGGCGCCACGTCGCTCTACTGGATCTTCAGCGCCCTGTCCTACTACTTCATCTTTGACCGGCGACTGGAATACCACCCGCGCTTCCTAAAGAACCAGGTCCGCCAGGAGATTGTGTCGTCGATGCGCGCGGTGCCCTTCATCAACATTTTGACAGTCCCCTTTTTCCTCGCCGAGGTGCGCGGCAAGAGCTTGCTGTACACGAATGTCGACGACTATGGCTGGTCCTGGATGGTCATCTCGACAGTGATCTTCATGATCTGGAACGACTTCACGATCTACTGGATTCACCGCCTCGAGCACCACCCCGCCGTCTACAAGTACATCCACAAACCGCACCACAAGTGGATTGGTATTGATTCCCCGCCGCAACTTGAGCCGGGAACAGGTCGCTAACTCCACCTCAGTGCCAACTCCATGGGCCGCTCTTGCGTTCCACCCGCTGGATGGCTACGTCCAGTCGCTACCCTACCAGTGAGTTTGGTTTTTTTTTTTTTGTTTGTTGTTGTTGTGACAACATTTTCAAACTTCCAGTCGTCCCATCTAACCATGACGGCCAGCATCTTTGTCTTTATCTGCCCCGTCCAAAAGTACCTCTACATGGTGCTCTTTGGCCTGGTACAGATCTGGACCATCCTGATCCACGACGGCGACATGATCACGGGCCATTGGCTCGAAAAGTATATCAACAGCCCCGCCCACCACACCCTGCATCACATGTACTTCACCGTCAACTACGGTCAGTACTTCACCTGGGCCGACAGCTACTTTAACTCGCACCGCCCGCCCCAGCCAGACCTGGACCCCCTACACGACGCCTTGAAAGTGATGCGGGCAAAGGGGCTGGTAGATGAGAAGGGCAACCCCATTCCGAAGAAGGGGAAGGGGGCCAAGGATGAGTAGGCAGGCCGCAGGTTATGGGTCCATCAGATTTCAAACCCCCGACAGCTGTGGCGAGATGAACGGGGAGATCGCGGTCAGGTGGCCAAGGCAGAGAGCGTTCTAAAGAGACGCCTGCTTGGCTCATGTTGGGATGAGCGTCACGGGTTACGAGGGACGTGGGAGACCTGGCATATCCTAGAGATTTGATTCGGTTTTCGAAAACATACTTTAGGTCGAGCGCTGCTCGCAGCAGCCTCGGCCCGCTTTTTAATGTTTATTAGCGCTTTAATACTAGCCACGCCGTTATGACAGTCATATAAAAGGCCTGGAGTCGCATCAGGGGTCAATCAAATAGGGGGAAACCTAATTTTAACACCCATCTCACAGAATTTGTCCGTGTATGCTGTGTTTGAAAAGGGCGAGGGCATCCTAGACATGGAATGGATGCGGGACGCAAGACAAGCAAGAGGGTCGACCGAATTGCGTAGTTCCGAAGACGAGGATACTAGGGCGATAGGTTTTCTTATTAATAAAAGCTCCAATGAGATACCGACTTGATCTTGTAGCAGGAAATCGCACCAGCTGAGCTGTTCAGGGGTTGGGTTGCTTTTAGGGGTTGTCTAATGTAATGGCTCACCGATAGCACACACACACACAAGCAACGGATGAGGTTAGCACACCTCGGACTGTGGCATCCGTTTCCTAATCGAACATTTCCCGTCCATCCCGCATACCCCGGCTCCTCCACATTCTATCGCGTAGGGTCACAACATGAGGGGAAGCAGTAGGCAACGCTTACGAAGCCAGACTGTAAAATGAGTCCAAAAGGGGGCAAAGGCCGACTGGTGGGCATCGGCCCTCCACTTGGAGAATCCTCCCGGCGGATGATTGGCAGCTGCCGTTCCGCCCTGTCGGGGTTCCTGCATGACGGGGCGGAGGTGGTGGTAGCCTATAACTTGGCCGGGCCCCTCCACAACTCAGCCTGATATCCCGCAATAAGCCGACACGCCCAGGCCAGCGGATCACCCTCTACAGAGTGCGAAGGTGCCATCCCGAATCCAACGGAGAATCCCTGTTGATTATATTTCCTTCAATCTGGGGTTGTATCCGGGGAGTCGGCAAACCAAAGGATCCAAAGAGCACTGCAGTCAGGCCGGAAACATATCTGATCTGCGGCGGGAGCATTCCATGTTGTAGGAGCAATGGGGTATAAAAGCGAGAATGGGGCCCAGGAGGGCGGGGGAGGTGAGCTTGGATTTCCCCGGTTCTGACCGCGTGTGTGTTTCTTTCGGAAGTCTTGCCTCCACCAGGTCCAGGTCCAGGTTCGTCTGTGTAAGTGAAAATGAGGTTCTCACTGCTCTTTGTAGCAGCCGTAGCAGAGGCGGCTGCCGTCTCCCGGGGATGCGATGCTCCCGGCCCCAAGCCTGACAAGGATGGGCGGTACACGATTTCTGCCAAGGGCATCAAGGCGCAGGTATGCACGAGAGAGAGGCGTGTGTGCTGAGCGTCTGTGCAGCGTGCTGACCGGCCTCCGCAGTTCATCCCCTACGGCGCCACCCTGACGAACCTCTTCGTCAAGGACAAGAACGGCAAGGACATTGATGTGGTCCTCGGCTACGACGATGTGGACTACTACCGTCAGTAACCAAGCTCGAGTCTCACAATCATGAGCAGAAAGTCTGACCACCCTCACAGCCAAGGACCCCGGCCACCCCGTGTACAACGCCATCCCCGGCCGGTACGCCAATCGCATCGGCCACGGGCAGTACACGATTGACGGAGTGAAGTACGAGACGGAGAAGAACGACGGCGACAACACGCTGCACAGCGGCACCAACAACTGGTCGTTCCGCTTCTGGAACGTCACGGCCTTTTCAGAAGACTCCATCACCTTCTCCATCCTGGATGCCTCCAACTCATCCAAGGGCATGCTCGGCCGCGTCGAGTCTTCCGTCACTTACTCGGTGACCAAGGGCACCTGGCACATTAAGATGACGGCCAAGTCGCTCGACCAAAAGACCCGTCAGTCCCCGCCTCTCCCTCTCTCTCCCCGGAGAAAGAAAAAAGAAAGAAAGAAAGAAAGAAAGGTAGTTTGAATCAAATACTGACTCGACATCCCAGCCCTCCTCCTCACCCAACACACCTACTTCAACCTCGACGCCTACCGCAACCCCAACACGTCCAAAATCTGGGACCACACGCTGTCGCTGCCCTACTCGAAGCGCTACCTCGAGGCGGACCAAGGCGCGCTCCCGACGGGCAAGATCCTGACCGCCGAGCCCAACTCGATCAACGACTTTGCCTCCTCGCCCGACCTCCTCCTCGGGCACGCGCGCGACCAGCCCGGGTTCGCGGGCAACTGCGGCGCCGACGGCGCGTGCGAGGGGTACAACGGGTACTGGCTGATCGAGGGCGCGCCCAAGGACGCGGCCGTGCTGACGCTGTCGAGCGCCTTCTCGGGCGTCAAGGCCGAGCTGCGGACCGACCAGCCCGGCGTGGTGCTGTACTCGTGCAACTGGATGGATGGCAGCGCCGATCTGAAGAGTACCCAGGGCATTGAGGGGGTGAATGAGAAGGTGATTCGGAGCAGTTGTATCGCGATTGAGGCGCAGGATTATCCGGATGGGATCAATCAGTGAGTTTTTTCTTCTTCTTTTTTTTTCTTTTGTTGTTTCTTTTCGCTCTCCCTCTATTTGGCGTGGTGTACGAGCTAACCGTTGACTTTTCTTTGACAGCCCCGAGTGGAAGCGGACCGATGCGCAAATCTTTGGACCAGGCCAGACCTACAACTGGGAGAGCTCGTGGACCTTTGGGCTGCTTTGAGGGCGTGGGTTTTGGCGAGAGATGGAGTGGTGAAGGGGGAGGAGGTGCAGAAGATGGGATGATATGACTATGCCCGATGCTCGAGGTAATCAACCAAACCCATCCATGCGCCTGCTATCAAGTAATATATCGGTTTTCCGAGTAATTATTTCGAATCACTGCGCCGTGATCCGTCACTTCTCTTACCAAAAACAACCATTTTCTTCACTGCATCACAATTCACAATTCACAATGTCCAATAAAACTATCCATGATGCTCTGAAAGCCATTGCCAAACCGATCGAGGTGGCTGTTCAAAAGGTAATGTTTACTTTTTTCGATGATATTCCACGCCGTGGCTAACAGAGGCACTTCAAATCGCTATTAGAGCCTCATCAAGTCTGCTCTGCACGTACTCCTGGGCACTGGCATGATGCGCGATATGAGGTTATAGACTGGGTTGCTGATGGTACGTCAAAGCAATCCTGTTTACGACACGCTGCGACGGTTGATCACCTATGCTGACTTCGCCCGGCAGTTCTCGACGAGATTGAGAATGAAGTGGTAGAGGGACCGGAAGGTTCTCGGTCCGAGCCCAACGCTGTCGACATCTTTGGTTGCCCAAGAGTCGAGGTTGGAAGAACTGGAGGCAAAGGTGCTGGCTTTGGAGAGCGAGGTTGGGAAGGATGAGTCTAACAACAAAATAGGTACCACGTCCGAATCCACGGTGGAGGCCAATGAAACCGAGGCTGCTAGACCCATCATTTGGAAGCGCACTTCCAGCGCCGACAAGTGGTCCTGTAACTCAAACTCATGGTGCTCCAAGTCCCAGTACAATGACTTCAACCACAGTGTCGAGAGCTACGACTTCAACGCGAAGGATCATTCTAGGGACTAAAGGAAGACATTTCACAAGGACATAAACACGGGGGATATGGGCTGATGCCGTGGCAACATCCGCGGCGGGTTGAGATTGGTGTATTAATTGGAGTATTAGGTCGGAGGCGAGAATACAGTCTGGTGTCATCGGAGCAACTCAATCAACACGAGACTGCCCTGCTGGGCTTCAGGCATTCGTTACCACTGATTACGGGATGACTGCGCCAGATTACCGATATCATCATCAGTGAAACGAGGAGATCGAGACTGGAAACCCGACAACGTGATTACCTAGTCTCAGCTCGACATAACCAATTGCTGAGTGCCATCTTGGTGCGAGGTGGTATTTGCTTCCTACTTCCCCTGGCATCTCGACCTGCTCCGGCTTCAGAAGTCCCAGGGGGGCTTGTTTCGCTCGCGGCCGCTCGACATCTTGAGCGACCGCCCTCGGCCAACTCCCGCCATTCTACCCGGGCTCACCAGCATGGCTCTGGACGGGATAGACTGAGTCGTGAGCTATGTTCCATTCTCTTTCCTATCTCCTTCAGACTTTGTCTTGTCTTTTCTCATGCAGGGGCTATTCATATCAGTCAGCTCGGTCGCGTATAAACTTGTTTGATTTCTCTGAACTGTTCTCCAGATTGCCCTCATCCCAACGGCTGTTCCACACTTACGTCGACACCTGGTCTACAATACAGGGGCGCAGGTATCACTCTGGCGTTCGCCTGCCGTCGCTTCTGCAGCTTTATTCATGGCACTATGAGCCACAACACCGAGACCTTCCAGAAGCAAAGTCCTAGGCAGCCTCAGCGTGGTATCGACTCGGTATCTTCTTGAGCATTTCCTGGAAGAAATCCTCGAACTCTGGCAGGAAGTCCTCCAAACGGGCATCAAGCTCTGGCTGGCTGTCTTCGTTCTCAATAGCCTCTATCAAGGCCTTGACGACGAGAACCACACAGAGAAATACTCCTGCCAATATCTCAACCACGAGGTCCATCAAACTCTGGAGATTGTATGAGTATTAATTAGTACTTAGGGAGCGCGAGATCCCCAAGCTGTCCCTTTGTAATCGTTAGGTATGATTCACTGCCTGAGCTACAGCAGCGTGGGTTCCTCCAGGGTCCCAAATGCCAGACGCATTCCACAACTTCCACCCCACTGTCAGAACAAAATGCGTGGCAAGGCCCACTAAGCCGAAACCGCCCCCTGAGTTGATGGTTATTGGGGCACAACTTGACGCGCCAACAACAACTCCACCAGAGATCCGCATTCAGCATCTTCCCTGCCGGAATGACGCAGCAACAGGGCTTAGACACGCATCGCCTTGGTGCGTGAGATTGTGATGCGAAGGTGGTCTCCAGTTTTATCCACGTAGATCAACAGCACAGCCATCCGAGCCATCTTATCTTAGTCTTTTCAATGTGTCAGCTGCTCGCTACATTCTAGTGAATGTTAACCCCTCTAGCCAAGCCACCGACGGCACACGCATGCATCAAGCCTGGGCATGTACTGCGCGCAGGCAATAAACAAGCCTGGGGCAAAAATACAGCAGTGTACACCAGCGGCTCAAGGGCGAATCATATGTCCAAGAACACACAAAAGAATGAAGAGGATACAACTCCTCAACTAGGTAGCCAGACAGAGCAAAGGGGTGGATGATGGATGTCCTGACAAGACCAAATAAAGCGAAGCAAACACAGATCCCAACCCCGGTAACTCCTCTCCCATATGGCAAAAGAAAACTTAAAAAAAAAAAAGGACAGCCCTTATATGATACGCCTTGCAAATGGTGCTTGTGCAGTTCCGCCTCATATCATATCCCACTCCCTATACACACACACCCGCCATTACATTTTTCTTCGCGTCCACATCCAAAACCAAATCCATAACCATTAGCCACTATCACCGTACAATATGCTTGACCGGGTGCAAGATAATGTTGGGCGCCCACAGCTCCCCATCCCAGTCGCCCAGGATCCACGGCCGCCCGCCGCTGCCGTCCACCTTCATGCCCATCCACTCATAAAACACCTGCTTCGCCCAATCTGACTCCCACCAGAAGGTCAGACCGCGGCCGTGGGGGTGGTCCGAGTTATCAGGCCCTAGGCCGGTAGAACTGCCCTTGGGCCCACCACGCCACCACCCACGGCGATTGTCGTGATCGTCGCGGTCGCGGTGGAATACCGGGTGCTGGGGGAAGCTGAGCTTGAGGCCGTGCCACAGCGCGAAGGACGGCAGCGTCGCCTCCGAGGGGACGCGGATACCGTACTCCACCTGGGCCTGGTGGATGACGAGCAGGAGGGAGCGCGACCCACGCATGATGGCGGGCGGGCAGTAGAAGCGCGGGGTGGTGATGCCCGACTTGACGCCGTAGATCCACTCTTTGAACACCCATTTGTTAGGCGTGTTCGCGTCCATGCAGAACGACGTGGTGATCACGTCGGCCTCCTCGCCGACGCCCCACTCGAACGTCTCATTGCGCGGGTCTGCGATGGGCGGCTCGGGCCCGATGGGCAGGATCTCGCGTACCCGCATCGGGCCCCACGCGTGCGATCCGCCCTCGTTGGCCGTGTTGACGGCCTGGAAGAACTCGCCGTAGTCGCCGGTTTCGGCGATCATGTGCCAGAAGCTGGAGCGCTCGAGCGCTTGCTTACGTGGCTCGTTGCGTGCCGTCGTGGCCAGCCGGTCGAGAAACTTGCCCGCGTCGCCGAGGAAGCGCATATCCATCTCGAGCTGCCAGAAGTGGTCAAACTCGGGATAATGCAGGGCGAGGAGCTGCATCGGCTGGAAAACCTGCCACATGGTTCTGGTGCGAGGTAGAAGGTTAGATGGTGTGCACAGCCATTTCCGAAAAAGGATGTGTGGGCAAGCGTACCTGTGCTCCTCAATTTTGGGGTACCAACTCTCTAGGAGGCGCGTGTCCCAGAGGAGAGCGATGGACTGGAACTCAGGAGGGACGCCAGCGTCCTCGAGCCCCTTCTTGTACGCCTCCTCGGAGGCGAAGATGTTGTTCTCGTACCCCTCCTTGTCTTTCATGTCCACCAGCAGGATGACCTGATACTCAGCACCGGTCTTGAGCGTTGTCTCGGCAATGAGCGAGCGGAGATAGTACATGTCCTCGGGCATGTACTCGTAGCCACGCCACGTGCGCACGACGATGGCTGTCCGCCTCGACGGCTCGAACTCGTGCCAGTGGCGGACCTCGGGGATCTTGGCAAAATGGCGGAGGGCGAACCGGGGCTTCAGATTGCGAGTATCGTCGAATCTCGTCGCAGTCGGCGGGAAGCGCTGCCTGTTGCGTTCGAAACAATCGTTCTGAAGCTGGCCCCAGTCGATGTTGTCCCAGTCCACCTTTTGCCTTTTGTAATTGTCGCCGTCTTCACCGAATCCGTACGGCCCGTATCGGCGATCAACACTCATCATGGTCAGGTCAAGGCCTGTCTCCTCGTAGTTACCGGCCCAAGGTGTCGCGTAAGCTGCAGAGTCTCGCGGGTCAGCACTCAAAGTTCCAACGGAAACGAGAAACAATCGGTATGAGGGACAGATTGTTGCATACGGCCATCAAGCTCCCTCTCCTCCAAATCGTCATCGGGGCTTTTCCCGAGCAGATGACCGCGGGGCCCATGGCAGAGCACGCGTTCAGAGAGCGGTGGCAGAACGTTGTGAGTCGGCATTCGCTTCGGCGGCTTTCGCAGGTCGGGGAAATGATTTCCCAGCTCTGTCCATTGATGCGAAATATCCGTGCGGAACTGCAGGCCGACAAACCAAACGATGCATATCGCGAAGGCAATGATGAGAGTCTGACGGGTGAAGAGCCGCCGGAACTTGGCGACCCCAAGCGCGAGGCGGTTCATTTTGGCGACCGGAGACGAGCTGCCGCCCGGTCTGCGGTCCTTGACGTCCTCCAGGTTGGTGGCGGTCGAAGGGCCGTGGAAGGACGGGGGCGGTGTTGTTACTGCGATCCGGAACGCGACATTCAGACGGAAACGGAACGGGTTAGTGATAGTTGATGTTGCGGGAAGTTGAGGGGAGAGGAGGGGGGAAACGAATGGACGGCAATACTGCAAAGAATGCAAAAAATGAAGCGAGAGGATTTGGTAGGGAAAGGGGAAGTTTGGACACGCCAAAAACTGCTGACGGGACCAAAATCGAAATTGCCAAGCTTCTAGCCTGGATACGAGCCCCCCTGTCCAGCAAAACAGGTGGCCGCCCATCATCTTGAAGGTTGATCCACGCTTCGCGGGACTGGCTAAAACATTGGTCGGATATTTGGGACCCACAGAGCTCAGCCGAAGAAGGAATGGGGACCGTCGGGGTGCTGCGGTGGATCTTCCATGACAGCACGAAAGGCAACCCTGAATGATTTTGAGACCATAAGGTCCCCAATTGGACTGGATGAATCTGTTTCTTTTCCCCTTTTGTGCGGGTAGGCGGCTGGCTTGAAGAATCATTTGATTGACAACCCATGCAGAGACGAACCTGCGAATCTGCAAGTGTGCATCCGGATTTGGGAGGATTTGCGGCTGTTTGGTGACCGCGTTTTGGGGCGCCTCTGTTTGACACCGCCCGCTGTGAGTGGAGGAGTGGGCACCAGAGTGTTCAGACGAGGGGCACCCCACGCGCAGGCTAATGCCGGTCGTGTGGCCAGACCATGCCCGATTCTCAGGGGATTTTCAGGGGTATCTCATCATTTCAGCTCGACGCAGATGCAGAAATCCACCCGAACACAACTGGCAGTGCAGCGACAACCACACATAGTGCAGCACACTGCGCGCCATTAGTTCGCTCGTGGGGTGAATGCCAGACATGCTTGTTTTTTCTTCTTTTTTTCTTGCGGTGAGAGCTTGAATGGTGCTCTGCCATCTGGAACAATAGATGGGAGTGTCGCGAGGCTGCGGATGACTCTCTACGGCAATGTTGGCCCAATGTGGTCACCAAGATGTCGGATTGCTGAAACACGCAGCCTTAGCAGAGGCCGTCAATTTTGAAAATTACGTCGATGGCTTCTGAAACTGAGACAAGCTTGTACATACTGTATACCCCGCGCGACTCATGATCTTGTTGACGTAGTATCTCCTCATCGTGCTGTAACCATTGGTGGCGGTAGCGTCATGGCAGGCAAAAAGACAGGTTGACGAGTGAAGTACTGCGCCAAATAGCGGCACATAGTTTATATCTATCGGTTCCTGAACCATCTCCACCATCACAACGTTGTAGCTACGACCCCGGGAACCTCGTACGCTGAAAGAGCGAGCGAGATGCCATCTCGGCCGGACTCTCGACGAGAATGGCTCACAAACTGAGTGCCGGGGCACATACAAATCGGTTTGGGGCGTAGCGTCTCGATAAACATCCAACCACCACGCATCTCGGCGCACCGAGTAATAATGTTGGCAATAGTTCTCAGGTACTCAATTCGTAACCGGATATGCTAAGCAGCCGCGGAAAACTTGAGTTAAGGCATGGGTTGAAGCTATGAAGGCGATACACCCACTCCATCCTCTTCGTGCCCCTCGGGTTGATCAACCAGAGTCCGTCGGCTGAGTTCCACATCGTGGGTGGTAACTACTCCATGGAGATCGGCAAGCAGGTTAACATGTAACATGCGTGCTGACATGACTGGCCGTGAATTCCGTCAGCATCTCCCGCGGCGGATTGAGTCGGGCCGCAGTCATCTGGAAGGAGAACACATCGTCAATCTAGACTCTGGGATTGGCACACCCCCTGGGCCTTGTTGACCATCCTCGGAGCGGAACTCGCACCGTTCTCGGTTTTGGGCTTCCTCGCCTTCGTCCACTATCCTGATGGGCAGCTGATATGTCACTTGCTCGCCTTTGACATTCTGTATCTCATTGTAGAACGCCACGAAGACCATGGTTGAGTCAAGAATACTCGTGACACCGAAGATCAGGAAGACGCGAAGGTTTGGCGGCACATCGGGAAGATACATTATCGTGGCGCTGCTGCTAGAATGGCGTATCAGAGCGCTGGGACGACGTCCAGAACGCTGGGAACGGCTTAGCGGAGTGCTAAGGGAGCGATGGAAATGGAAACATGGAGTAACCTGTAGACGAAACCCCGACTACTGTTTACCACGCCTTCCCACTCTGCTCGTGTAAACCGACTCTCGCCCTATCCCGCCTCCTCACGCAATTCCCCTTCATCTGCTGCTCGCATCTGCGGCGTCTTTTTCTAACTTCATAGACAGAACATTCCATGGTGGGGCTAGGCACCGATGGTGTTATGTCAACATATGCATTAACTTGACGAGAGGGAGGACATGGAAAATAGACAAGTCACCGGCGGTGAAGAAGGGCGAAGGAGAACCGTGGAAAACATAAACCAGCTAGCTTCTATTTTGAGATTCTGAGACTCGAGGTCCACCAGCACGCGGATATGTTCTCTCTCAGATTTCGCCAGCAGCAACGTCATTCCCTGAAACGGCCGACTTGCGGAAGCTTTGCATCGGCCCCAGACCCCAGCGCCCAAACATAGCTGCGTCCTCGTCCCACCCGTTGCATTCGGTAGTCAACATCTTCTCGCCCGTGAAGATGGCATTCGCCCCAGCCATGAAACAGAGCGCCTGCTGCTCCTCGGCCATGGTCTTCCGTCCGGCAGCAATACGGATAATGGTGGCGGGCATGATGATACGGGCAGCAGCGATGGTGCGCAGCATACTCGTAAACTCAATCGGCTTTCTGTCCCCCAGCGGTGTGCCCTTGATAGGCACCAGCGCGTTGACGGGAAAGCTCTCCGGGTGGCTCGGGAGAGTCGCGACGGTATGCAGGAGGCCGATGCGGTCTTCGGAGGTTTCGCCCAACCCCAAGATACCGCCGGAACAGACACTAATCCCCGCATCGCGGACATGACCGAGCGTCTTCAGCCGCTCGTCGTATGTCCGCGTCGAGATGATGCTGGGGTAGAACTCGCGGCTGGTGTCGACGTTGTGATTGTACGCCGTCAGCCCTGCCTCCTTCAGCTCCTTGGCTTGCTCCCCATCGATCATGCCCAGCGTCACGCACACTTCCATGCCCATGGCGCGCACACCCGAGACCATGTCCTTGATGTTGCGAAGACTGTTTTTGCGGCCGCGCATGTCACGCCACGCTGCGCCCATGCAGAACCGCGTGCTTCCATTTTCCTTGGCGATTCGCGCAGCTTCAAGGACCGACTCGACGGTTTCCACACGCTTGGCTTCGAGACCGGTGCCCTTTTGGTAACGTGTTGACTGCGCGCAGTACGAGCAGTCCTCGCTGCAGCCGCCAGTCTTGATATTCATTAAGGTGCAGAGCTGGACTTCGGAGGGGTTATGAAACCGACGGTGCACATTGGCCTGTTTGGGGATTAGCCATGCGAGCGGCACGGTGGTCAACACCGACGTCGAAGCTTACAGCCTGGTAAGCCAGTTCCATCAGTGGTTGGTAAAAGATGGCCGAAATCTCTTCCCTGGTCCAGTCGTGCCTCGGCACCGTCGCCTCAACCGCTTCTCGTAGGATTTGCCTCGCTCTCTGCTGGCGGTCTGCATTGTGCTCCGACTGTCTTGAAGCTTGGTGTAGTGGTTGGGCGACTGGCGGAGGAGAAGATGCTGGCGCCGGGACAAACCGTTCCGCGGCAGCCGTTGACATGCGGACTAGGCCGGCTCTCGGTCTGCTGGGCCGGATCGCGCAGCCCAGCTGCATGCGCGCGGTCCGCCGCAATGCCGGTTGGAGAGCAACCCTCATGTCGTGGGTATGGTCGCTGACAGCCACTGAGATCCAATGCGGTTGGCCGTATCTTGCGAGAGCGAAGGGGTAGGAAATGTGTCGAGCTCTTGGCCAGCCGACTCGGCTCTCAATTTGTTGGGGTTGGGTGGTGCAGGAGGGGCATCCCGCGTTGAGCATGCAACCCTAGGTGGGGTCGTCGCGGGAATCCATCACGGGCGCGGGATGAGTCAATGTAGCGCGCTGTGTGCAAAACCCGCCGATACCAAGCCGTCAAACTCCGAGTGCGATAATAACAGACCACAATCAACCACCCACGAATAATTGGGTGGCTCGTTGTTCTGTAATCGCTCGTTATCGCTTGTTGCGTGGGGTTCTAGAAACCGGCCTGGGTCTTTGCCTCGAAAGCAGGCTTGGTGTTTGTCGTTGCGAGACGGCGTCCACGGACGTAGAAAGGAACCCGGGAACAAGTCTAATGGGCGATCATGGTTTCGCAGTGTTTTGGTCATTGCTTGCGGTTCCTCTCGTTTGATGGCGTTGCGGCGAGCCATCAGGCATGTGACAGGCGAACCCTTGGCCCATAGATGTATCGCAGCCAGTCGGGATAACCCGCGATGGCATGGTCGGCAAAACTCAATGCCTCTTGATGCCTTCCATCCATTCTTTCCCAGACTTGGCGCCGTCGTGCGCCTTGCGAAACAGCTTCCTCTCCCACTCGTCAAGTCCCCGAAGGAACTCCTCGCCTGCGCCGCCGACACCGAGATTGCTCCCCTCCTCAGCGGCACCTTTGCCTCGATGCCCAACTCCGCCTGCTTTGCGGGCATGCAGCGCAACCTCCGACGCCCGGGTGACAAAGGTCTTGCGGAGGACGGCGGCCAACTCTTGTTCCTCGGACAGGTCCATCATATGTGTTCCTAGCCCGTAAAAGTGGGCGCTCTGGTCGCGCAGCGGCACGGCGCGTGGGTCGGCCTTCAACGCCTGAATTACATCGCTCCCTAGCGGCGGCGGCAGGTCGAAGGTCACGAACGACTTCCCCTCGGCGTCCCCCGAGTTGGCGATGGCGAGCATCTCGGCAAGCCATAGCGGCAGATTAACCTTGGTACCGGCCTTGAGTGATTGCGTGGGCGTATTGTCGAGATAGCCTAGGTCGGGAACGTCGATTTGGAATATGCAGGGGATTTTCTGAGTATAATCTTTGTTTAGTTGTGGTGCCTTTGGGCCCAGAGAACAGAGGGACTGGCCCTTCGTGGAGTCCATACCTCTGCATCAGTGAGGATCGAGTCGATGTCAAAGTATTGGTTAGACATTTTTCTAGGGTAATAAAAGATAAACGCTGCAATCTAGAAAGACGAACAGCGCTTCCCTTCCAGTTCGAATTCGTCGACCAAGATCGCAGCACGCAGCACGCGGTCCCGAAGCCAAGCGGATGTGGCGCGCCTTCGCAGCCCAGCCGCAAATTCAAGTCGTGACCAACGCGAGCCACAGCGCCCGGGGTTGGGTCGCTGTGGGGCGATGACGAAATTGTGTGAGCATTGCCGAAGCTTGCCCCGAGCTTCGAAGAATCGCCGAGATCAAAGCGACCCCCGGCTCTCCCGGCGCATCCCAAACCGCCTCGAGTCTACTAATAAGAATTCCAAACAACTTATTTGGTTTCTGTGGCAATCAATTGACGTTTTACATTTGCCATTCTCCTCGACATCATGTCTTCAACTCTACTTCGCACCGCCCCTGCCCTGCGGGGAGCTCTCCGAGCTTCTGGCGCTTCAAAGGCCGCCGGTGCCATGGCCAGCACGAGCTTCGTCCGTGGCAAGGCGACGCTCCCGGACCTACCGTGTAAGTGGATTACAACGTTGCAACTATAGTCACTCCTAGCAGCCAGAACGGAGCGGGCCGCGAGAACAACGTGGCAGGGGCCAGAGACTGTTGGATGTGCGCTAACTGTACATTATGCAGACGACTACGGCGCCCTCGAGCCGCACATCTCGGGCAAGATCATGGAATTGCACCACGCCAAGCACCACCAGACCTACGTGAATGGCCTCAATAGCGCGCTGCAGACCATTGGCGAGGCTGAGAGCAAGGGCGACTTCACCAAGGCGGCCACGATTGCGCCTCTCCTCAATTTCCACGGCGGCGGCCACATCAACCATAGCCTCTTCTGGGAGAACCTAGCCCCAGCTAGCAGAGAGGGCGGCGGTGAGCCGGATGGCGCGCTCAAGGTATGTCGCTAAAACACGAACCTTTTACCATGAGCACCGCGCAGAAAGCACTAGCTGACACTCGCCCCCCCTCACCCCAATAGAAAGCGATCGACTCCGATTTTGGCTCGTTCGACACCTTCCGCAAGCAGATGAACACGGCTTTGGCCGGTATTCAGGGCAGCGGCTGGGCGTGGCTGGTCAAGGACAAGTCTGCCGGCACTCTAGGGTTGGTGACGCGTGCCAACCAGGACCCTGTCTCGGGCCCCTACGTGCCGCTGATGGGCATTGACGCGTGGGAACATGCCTACTACCTGCAGTACGAGAACCGCAAGGCGGAATACTTTGACGCCATCTGGAACGTCATTAACTGGAAGACTGTTGCGAGCCGCTATGAGAAGTCTTAGGCCTCAAAAGGTTTCAGCTAGGAACGGCAAAGATAGCGCCGGGGATGGTCTGTGTCTGTACAGTACCATGCTAGTGTAAGTCCGAGCTACCGGTTGCATATATTGCTGCGAAAAAATTGAATTCGAAGTTCCGTCCAGGCTCACGAGAGGAGCAGTATTCGTTACCTCACCCATGAGAATACTCTTGAGAACATAGTGACTGCTGAATCGTCGGATCTACCTGGTTATTATCAACTGGAGAAGGCGAGAAATTCTACGACCTTACCGCACGTTTACCGGCGTTGTAGTTGTTGCTCATTGGTTAGAACTGCGCAGGTTTGGGTCTCCTGATTTTCCTCTTCAAGGGCCAGGCGAACGATGATACATCTCCATTTCTTCTGACAAACTTGCCCTAAAAGAGGATAAACATAATGTACGTTATTTGAGACATCCTGGAAATCATTCGATTATGAAGCACTGTTCGTCCTCCAGCTTAGCCATCGGGTTAGATGTCGCAGCCACAACACTCGTGAACGACCGTGGGACCTCACGGTTCGTATAAACCGACGGTATAAAAACCGCACATCAGCCAGATTACTATTTGCAGAACACTATAATTCTCGATGATTGGGAAGTGTCGCGTCGTGTCCGCTCCTCAAGACTGGGATCATAGCGTTGACGGCGTCAGGCGCGGAAAGAATCTGGACCAGTCACGGAACGGCGAAAGCCCATGCACGCCAAGGCTGGCAACTGATGCCCCACTTGTCGGGTTTCCAGGCGATCCTGGAAGCTCCCGTCGCAGTTGGACTTGGATGCAGCGCAGCGCAGCGCAGGACTGCGTGTGGCAGCTACCTTATATGCAGCAAGCGGCTTCCAGATGTCAATTGTTGGGCACCTTTTTCTTAGTTGTTTTGACACAGTAAGTGAACACTTAGGCGCTGCGTCAAACTCCGTCGAAGATCGAACGTTATTCGACTCCATCACGCTAACAAGCCGTATAGACCCACCGGTTTCCGGCGCAAGGGTCCAAATGGGTCAACAACCCCACTAAGAGTTTCAGACGGGCACGGACGGGCTATAACGACGAGCGCGAGGGGCAATGGAGTCCCTGGGGGACTCACCGTCACAGGGGAGTCAGTAATAAATAAGTGCGTGACTTTTGTATTGTATTTACCTTTTGAGGGTCTTGTTGGACGTCACGGCGCTGTAATCACCACGGCCGTGGATACATACTCACATGAGCGGAGAGCACCCTGACAGTCCTACTGGACATACAGGAGAGAGGCTCACCTGCAGAACTTGAACCGAGGGCTCGCCAACTGCCGTTCGAGCCCAATGCGTCGTATGTACTGGCTACCTCTCACGAGCTTCGCACTGTCGTATAGGAGATACATAGCTGCGGACTGCGGCTCCCGAATCGCGAGGTCAGCATGTGGAAGTGGCATGTCTCCTCGTATCGTATGATGTCCATCAATCTTGTTTGGGGAGGGCTCAGCTCCATAAAACCACCGTACTGGACCTTGACCAAGATTGCTTTGTCCCCTACTACAAATGCCCTAATAAATCTCCCTTTCAGTCAAATTCTTCGATCCAACAGAACGCTCTCGGGGATACCATCACGTCGAAGTCGATCGTCAAGGTCTCATTCCCTCGACCTTCCATTTCTTCGACATTTTACCCACTTCTACGCAGTGACCCCGCCATCCGCGGTGGATCTTCACTAAATTCGCTCCCCACACCCTTTCCAAGGCAGCCCCCATCCTTGCCGCGACCCCACTAAGAAACGCACGACACGGCAGCTGTGGTGGATCGTCTCGACATTGACATCACCATAACGCTGGATGGTGGAGATCCTGAACCTTTCCAGGTTGTAGCGACGCTGTTTGTCTACCTAAATAAACTGATCTCCGTTCCAAACGCCCAACAATCTCGAGTTGAACTGCATCTTGCAGTGCCCGACACAGCTTCCTACCCGAGTAGTGGAAACAAAACGACATTGACCATTTGCCAAGAAGCGGAAGACGCCCGCATCCCAACTGACCGGAGCCCCGAACGCTGCTGTGTAACGAAGCCAGGACACCTCCGTCGGGTCATCACATCCAATCCATCTGAAATTCTCACCGCCAGCTGTTTTTAAAGAGCACCAGGGGAGAAACCCATGTAAGTCCCCTTCTGGGGTACGACCCCTCTCCTTTCAGTCCGAGAGTCAATAGCCCCAAGTGTCGCCCCTCTCCTCCATACTACTACCCATCAAACAGCCTACTGCCGGAGCGAATCCGGACCACAGCTGGCGTAGTATGGTTTGATGGTTGGACATTCACCGACTTTGTTGGCCGCATACTCCCTGCAAGAAGGGACATGGCATGGCGTCAGGACGTGGCAGTCCTCGTCCAATAGCCCGTTTATTCCTCCCAGTCGGCTTGCGGCATGAGACAGTCGGATCTCACTCGCCGTCCCCTCCCCCATTTACACTCTTGTCGCTCTCCTACCGATAGCGGAAGGGTTTGAAGGGTTCCGCAGATGGGGGATGTATCCAACCTCGGGGTGCCACCGGAAAGGCGCAACCACGCAGAATGCCTCGCCCCTCAACAGGCATTGTGCTCCCCCGGATGTAATGACTTGAGAAATTGACCATCTCTTAGTACAGTACAGTACAACGGAAACGCGGAAATTGAGAGATCATGACCGACAGATCTCCGGACGGCGGCGTCTGCGAGTCGCGGGGACAGCAGGAGCCCAAGGAATCGCAGGAGAATGCTGCCCCACCACGCCTGCCCGACCAGGACGAGGTGCACTCACACCCGCAGCAAGACCCACAGGAGCTGCAGCTGGGTCAGGGCGACCTGCGTCACCACCTGGAAGAAGCACGCGGGGAGCCACGGACAGCTCCCAGTAATCCGACCAGTGCTCAAGCAGCTGCCCCTCCAAACCTAGATCAACGCCGCCACCCTTCAAGCACAATCACGCACCTCGACCCAGTCGTAGCAACCCGCCACCACATGCAGCAGCAGCAGCAGCAGCAGACATCGGATCAGGTCCTATCCCAACCCCGACAGCAGCCCGAAACGCAACAAACGCAACATTCCTTCTTATCAAACGTTTCCCACCCCACTTTCTCTGACCCACCCGCGCCTGCTTCGTCGACCTCAACCGCTTCTCAGGCACCAACACCGGCAGTAGCCAAAGCTGAAGCTATAAACGCAGCTTCCTCCGCCAGCCACCAGCACACCTTAACTCCACGGCTTGCCGATCGCGATCACCTTACGTCTCTTGCCAGCGGCGAACCATCACCTGCATCCAGCGGGTTTGCTACTCCGACCGATCACTCGCATCGCCGCCATCTCAAGAGTATTCGTCCCTTTGTCCACGCAATCATGGCGTTCGAAAAGGGTCGCAAGTTCTCGACGGGCACTTCGGTGCACCGTAAGCGCCAGATGAGCACTCTGGTTGAGAAGGAGGGTCACTTTGGTCCTGCTCTCACGGTATGTCTCCACAGCCCATTATCGCCTCCCCCCTTCGCCCCGAACAGAGCGAGTTGGTCATCGCAGAGTACCGGTCTCCCCTCCTCGTTCTTACCTGGCCCCAAATTTTTGTGGGAACTCCAGCCGATTCGCGGTAATGCGGGCAACGCCGGTTGGCATCACCAGATTTGTTTTCCGTTGCACAAGTCTGCTTTTCTACCGCTTCGTCGGTTCCGCTATCTCAACACCTCGAATTGCCCGCTCCTTCACTTTGCCATACCCTACAACGCCATCATGGTGCTAACTTGACTACAAAGACGCTCTATCTGGGTATCTCGGCTGTCTTTTCCGATGACCACACCGCGGTGGTGGCCCTGGCCATCCACGACACAGTGTACTTGGTGGATTTCTCAGTCAAGCACATCGTTCTCGATGATGCCATGAAGATGGGTGCCGACCTCATTGCCGACTATGTCATTTCCGAGGTTGAGAAGTACGAGCATGAAAACTTCTCCAAGTTTATCGGTGCTGGTCTCCCCACCACGCTCAAGTACATGAGCCCCAGTCTGTGCTCCCGCCTATGGCTCGAGCTGGACATCGTGCCCATTGTGATGCGCCCAGATGACGAGCACAAGGAGAAGTCCTTCTGGGATGCCAAGCGTGTGGATGAACAGGCCGATTCCATGGCACGGAAGTGCATTATGTGAGCGAAAACAAGAGCAAACTCCTCAAGCCTGCATGGACTGACGTGAGACGATAGGAACTTTGGGCCTTCCCTTGTCCCACTGCTCCAGGTTGGTTGGCGTGGTGTTGTCCAAACGGACGCTGGCTTCCGAGCTCACCTGACTACAATCCAAAACCACAAAGACACCTGCAGCCATGCCACATGGGAAGCCATGTTGACGTACGCCAAAAAGCTCAGGGGCAACAAGACCAAGGTCGCTTTCTTCAGCTCTACTCCCCAGGGTGGAGGTGTTGCACTCATGCGTCACGCACTGGTGCGGTTCGCCCGTCTTATGGGCGTCGACCTGACTTGGTATGGTGAGTACCGCATGCCAGCCCCTGGTTGTGAGATGACTTGTGTAACACTGTGCAGTGCCCAAGCCTCGTCCTGGTGTCTTCCGTATCACCAAGAACGTCCACAACATCCTCCAGGGCGTCAGTCACCCGGACCAGCGCATCTCTGCCGAGGAGAAACAGGCCATTATTGACTGGATTGCCGAGAATGCGACGCGATACTGGTTCTCCGAAGGCGGCCCTCTGTGCTCTCCCGAGGACGGCGGCGCCGATGTTGTCATTGTGAGTGATTTCCCCCTTGCCCCCTGTTTCCTGCACGCCGTCGCAGTACTTTCTCACCGACCGCGCATTTTCCCCCTCCTTCATGCAAGCCCATGTGTTGCGAGGCTGCAGCCTCTGGCACATGACCACGGCCACGCCGCGGGAGCGTGGGGGAGGCGGCCAATGCAACTTGCCATGACAATGCATGCTGACCAAGGCAGATTGATGACCCCCAAATGCCTGGCCTCATTCCCCTGATCAAGAAGGCCACACCGGATCGTCCGGTTCTGTACCGATCCCACATCCAGATTCGAAGCGACCTCGTCGCCAAGGCCGGCACGCCGCAGGCCGACATCTGGGACTTTTTATGGAGCAACATCCAAGCTTGTGACATGTTCATCAGCCACCCGATTCCAATCTTCGTCCCCCACAACGTCCCCCGCGAGAAGGTTGTCTATCTGCCCGCCACCACCGATTGGCTTGATGGCCTGAACAAACCCCTCAACAAGTGGGATGCTGGGTACTACGGCCACATCTACAATGTTGCCTGCCACTCTCAGCGCATGTAAGTCACGCCTCACCGTTTCAATCTTGGTAGGGTGGGTGCTGACGATTGTAGGACTGAACTCAACTGGCCGGCCCGCAAGTACATCATCCAGGTTGCGCGTTTCGATCCCGCCAAGGGTATCCCGACCGTGATCGACTCGTATGCCGAGTTCCGTCGGCGTTGCGAGAAGTCTGGCCTGACGGATGTCCCCCAATTGGTTGTCTGCGGCAACGGCTCCGTGGATGACCCCGATGCCAGCTTGATCTATGACCAGACCATGAGCCAGCTCGAGACGTACTACCCTGACCTGATCAAGGATGTCAGCGTCATGCGTCTTGACCCCAACGATCAGCTCATCAACACGTTACTAGCGAATGCTCACGTCGTCCTTCAGCTCTCAACCCGTGAGGGCTTCGAGGTCAAGGTGTCGGAGGCTCTCCACGCCGGCCGGCCTGTCATTGTCACCGCTACCGGTGGTATCCCGCTGCAGGTCAAGGACAAGGTCAACGGATTCCTGGTCACCCCCGGTGACTGGAAGGCCGTTGCCGGCCACTTGATGGACCTCTTCACCGATGACGAACTCTGGAAGAAGATGAGCCATGCCGCGGCCACCGGTGTCTCTGACGAAGTCGGCACAATTGGTAATGCCCTCGGCTGGTTCTACCTCGCTGCCAAGTGGAACGAGGTAGGTGTTGAGAAGCACGGCAAGGGCGGCCTCAAGGGCAGCGAGAAGTGGGTCAACGACATGGCCCGTGAGGAGGCTGGATTCCCCTATGCCGAGGGCGAGAATCGTCTGCCAAGACACTTTACACAGGTCAAGGACGTTCCGGTTCATCCCAAGCCTGTTGAGGGGTGAATGAACAGGGTGGATTGTTTGCGATGGTGTGATGCTGGTATGAGGCTGATACTAAGGGATCTTTTTGCCAGGGGTAGAAATGGCTCGCGGATATTGGGTCCGAAAATGGCGTGCTTAGATACATGAGGATGGGTGGGATGATCTTGATTCAACAACGAAGATAGAGACGTAGTCATAGGAGACGTAGGATGAAGATTGCCTTGCTTTAGATAGCCGATCAGACATAGACCGAGGGTTCATAACAAGGATCGATGGTCAAGTCCGAGTCTTGAGTGCACTGCGTATCAAGAATCCAAGAAAAGACCGAGTGCATGGTCCTGGTGTACCGAGAAAGTGATCACGTCTAATCTGGCCTGGGAACCAGAGAGCCGGTACATACCTAGGTAGCCAACCAGACTTCCAAAAGGGAGGTGTTGCGGCTTGCACACGCGCTGGTGTGGAAGGTGCAGTACTGGCATGGTAATACCATGCACACACGACGGCGACAAGGTTCCCCGCAGCCGCCTATTCTATTCCGGCTCCCCATCAGGAAAAAAGAGAGATTATATCCAGTAAGTGCTGCCCCGACTGAATCCCCCCCCATTCCCCCAAATAGACCAATCCCTTCATCCATCAAACCGACATCTCCATCGCAATCACCTTGTGCGGGTTATACCCCCGAATCACAAAGTCCTCTGCCCTCCACCCGTCCATATCCTCCCTGCCGTCTCGATTCACGATCTCCAGCTCCGGGAAATCCCGCGGCTCTCGCTCCAGCTGTGTCTCGAGCGCGGCGACGTGGTTGAGATAGATGTGCGCGTCGCCCATGACGTGGGTGAGGCTGCCCGGGACGAGATCGCATACGCGGGCCAGCATGTGGGTGAGCAGCGCGTAGCTTGCGATGTTGAAGGGCACGCCTAGGCCCATGTCGCAGGACCGTTGGTAGAGCTGGCAGTGGAGGTGGCCTTTTGGTTTTGCTTGGCCGTTGGGTTGGGGTTGTTGGTTGGTGGTGGTGGTGGTGGAGGCGGCGGTGGTGCGGGATCCGGGCCGGGATCCTGGGTAGGAGACGTAGAACTGCGCAAACATGTGGCACGGGGGCAGCACCATGCGCGCCATGTCGGCTGGGTTCCAGGCGCTGAGGACCAGTCGCCGGTCGAAGGGGTTGGTGCGCAGCGTGTGCACGATCCGCGCCAGCTGGTCGACACCCTGCCCCGTGTAGTCTGTCTTGGAGTCGATGTACCGCGCGCCGAAGTGCCGCCATTGGAAGCCGTACACGGGGCCAAGGTCGCCCTCCTCGCGGTCTGTCAGGCCCAGGTTGTCGAGGAACTCGCGCGAGCCGTTGCCGTCCCAGATCTTCACGCCCTGGGCGGAGAGGGTTTGGGAAGAGGTGTCGCCGGAGATGAACCAAAGGAGCTCGGCAATGACGGCTTTGGTAAAGACGCGTTTTGTGGTGAGGAGCGGGAGGATTGGGACGCCGTCGCGGTTGAGGGAGAATTTGAGCGGGCGCGGGGCGAAGATGGAGTAGGTGCCTGTGCCGGTTCTGCATGTATACAGATATATGAATCAGTGGGTGGATGGAAAGCATGGTAGGATCTGTGTTACCGGTCGCGGCGGAGTTCGCCTTCGTCGAGGATTTCGCGGACTAAGTCGAGGTATTGGTATTCTTCGTGCCGGCGTCCGGGGGTAGTCGCCGTTGCCGCGGCCGTCGTCGCTGGAGGCGCGTCGGCAGGTGGGTCGTTGTGTGATGCAGTCATGGCGGATATCTGACCGGATGACTAGGAGGCTTGGTCAAAGAAAATGCCACTGTCGTGTATTTTTTGTCAGATATGTTGAAGTCAAGAAGGGGGTGGACGATTTGATGAGGAAGGCAATCCATTATGGATCTACCGTAACTTTAACTTCGACGCTCAACGCGTCAAACGCGTGAGCGTGTCGACTGGAGAGACCCCGCCCCCACTAAGGTGGGGCAGGCGAGCCCCTGGCAGCAACGGAGACCCCACCGCCCACCGGGCGTTGCCACGGGAAATCCAGCGTCGTCCGTTCTTCAGCTCTCAGGGAGACGTGGTTCTATGATGCTAGATCAATATTTACAAGCTACCGTATGGAGCGTATATACAACGAGATGCACGCCAAAAACTCCGCCCGATGCATACCCAGCGCCCCGCTATGCATAGCCCTAACCCTGCTTCGAAAAAAAGAAAAAAAACTGCTGCCCCTTTCCGGAGGAAACCCGCTTCCTGAACCTGCAGCTCGTCGCGCAAAATTCTGTTGGGTCGAAGGAGAGATATATTACGGTATAGTACTGCATTCAGCTTGCTCTGGAGCTGCTTCTGCTCCGACGGACCAAGTTGGAAGCGGACCTCTTCAGGGCGTGCACTAAGGACCTTCCCTTGCGGATGTAGATGGTCGGGCTGGAGTTGACGAATCCGCTGCCCGGAGGCCGCGAGTATACGTCGTAGTACTGTGTCAGCCAGTGGGTGGTGGTGTATTCTCTACGGAGAGAGATGGTTAGCGGGGAGAATCCCGATCAGTCGAGGAAGCGAAACTTACGCCCATGCCGCCTTGTCCAAGGCCGCAGAATCCTGATCTGCCCCGTCTTGCCAAAATGTGAACTCCTTCACAATAACCGCCGGCCTGAAGTCCGCCTCTTGAATAGCTTGCAGAATGCTGCTGTTCAATGTCGTGTCAAACACGAGCGTACGACTGTCGATTCTCATGATGCCCTCCTCGATGTACCTGTCGTCCTCAGCCGGCATCGCGTACGTCTTGCGTGGAATCTCGCCACGGCTGCCCTGCATCTGCCCTAGAAATCTCGCCATGTCGTCGACGAAGAGTTTCCTCCTGTCCTCGATTTTGTACGGTAGAGAGAGGAGCTGGACATTCCCGAGCCTGGCCGTCTTCCTCGTGAAGTGGACGACCTTGTCGATTGACAGCCCCGCTTGCTTCAGCTGCTGGTAGAAGGATCTAGGATTCGCGTCGTGTTTGGCGTCTCGGAGCATGTAAAGAAAGCGGCCCCCCGGCGATCTGCTGTCGAAACCGTAAAAGTCCAACTCGGATTTGTGGATCCTCGCCATCAAGTCATGATACTCTGAATCCGGTGGCGGCTGCGGCCGTCGTCTCCAAAGCTTACCGCCGAAGAGACGTCGCGGCAACCGATCCAGTATGTGAAGTATCCTAAGTCCCGTTAGCTGGGAAACTGCTTCTCTCTTCGGCGAGAGACTTACTCCTCGTCGCTCGCGCTGCGCCAGTTCCCGCCGTTTTGTTCGAGGATTTGGCGAGCCATCACGATGTGGGGTGGCTCCTCGAGGTCGTCGTGCACCAGGTACTTGACCCGAGCGACAATCTCATCGTGCTTCTCCTGTGCCCAGAGACCATCGAGATCCCCCGGCCTGAGCGGTCGTGCGCCTGGGATGGGCGTGCTGGCCCGCTCTGGCATTGCAGCAAGCCTATTCAAGAAAAAAAGAAAAAGATCCTGCAGTTTGTTAGGATTCGAAGAGCTTTACAAAGTGAGGTCAAAAATGGATAAGCTCACTAGATGCGTGCAATCGGTGTCACTAAAGTGTGGCGCAGTTGCTTTGGTGTGTAGGCCTGCTGTTGAGGCCCGTTGTTGATGACGACGACGATGTTGGCGGAGGGACCTGCAACCCACGGAGGAGGCCACGATTTAAACCATTGGTCAGTCCAGCAAGGAATTATCAGGGTTTGCCGGTCGATTCCATGTGGCGTGCGTTCATCCCATCTTTTTGCCTCCTGACCAAGGCGAAGCAAATGTTGGGCCGGCGCCCTCATTGTGTTAGTTGTCTCGTTGGGTGATCGTTTGAACGTTCTTTGGCTCCCCCTGTGTTTTACACGGCCCTGAAAACAGGGGGGCACATCAGCGCGGCATGGTCGCACCACACTGACACACTCAGCCACACTCGCCCTATGGCGTTTCTTTGGCTGAGGCGTCTTCGTTTTGTTGGCCACCTGAGGCAGCCGAAACGCTCGGGGTTAGGGCCACTAGGCGGCTCGGGCGGCCGCTGAACGTTGCCACACAAGCAGCCCCTGAATGAATGATATCATGGTCTGGTTCCTGTCCTCCCAATTTTTTTGGTTTCTGGGTCATGACCTACCAATTGCGCTATTATAGATCACATTTTGTTTCTTTCTTCAAGTATTGTCAGTTACGCGCAGCTGACCAGCTCAGACGGACATTTGTGTCGCCCAGGTCGGGTCCGAGGACGCAACGTTCCAAGGGGCAACATCGTAGGCACAAAGCGGGCAAGGAGGTCTCTGTAACGTGGCTTGGTAGAACAGAATATTCCTTTGTGCAAGATAACGTTATTCTCTAAATGAGGGAAATGAGATTCCTACGAAAATGGTAGACTCCCGTCTCAGCACGGGGTTTAAAATGGCCTCGTGTTATGATGATGTTCATCTCTGCGCATTGCACTTCCCAGCGGGGCCAGCGGAAATGCTTGAACCCCGATGGGTACTTGAAGGAGAAAACATTCGATGGGGACTCGTCGAAAACAATGATTCGAACATGGCCCGTCCACCCCGTCCACCAACCATGTCGACCCGGTAAGCGAGCCCTAACCCGGGATACGTATCGCCATCGGCAGCTGGTCGCTGGTCTGCGGTTAGGACGTCTGGTTAAGGTTGGAATGCAATGGCGTGGTGTAACTCGCTGATCCGGAGAGCTGGGTACGGGCTGGTGCGGAGCATGCCTACCGCATACTTGCCACGAGGACTCGCGATGGTCTGGCCTGATGGCTGTGCCTGACGGAGAATTGGCTGGACCCTGATGAGCGGGGCCGGCCGGCTGGTGCGCTGTAGAACCCTGTTCCTGAAGGTTTCTGGCGCTATGTTGGTGCTTGATGACGGAGTCGCTATGCGGGGGATGCGTCAAAAACGGCTGATCGCCTGAGAAATTAGCATCAGATCATCTCGGAAAAAAGTTTGTCTCGTTTTTTGGGGAATATCGAATTCACACTGGCTCGTACGGCAAGATCAGCTTCCAAAATGCGGTCCGGACATGCTGCAAATGCCCCAAAAATGCACCATAAAATCCCGAGTGACGGGTAATCCCGCCGCGGAGATGTTCGTCGTGTCTGGACAGTGTCTGGAACCGGCTGAGTCATCCGCGTGTTTTAGCAATTGTGAGCTGATCCGCTGGGTCGGGCCCTGGACATCCCCGGGTCCCCACTGAAAAAGACTGGACGAACCACCCCAAGGCCAACCAATTGTAGCCAAAGCAATGCCCGTTGCGCAGTTAAAAAAAAAAATTTAAAAAAAAATGTCCGGACAGGTAGCGGGCCTCGGAGATGCGTAATTCTGCGTGAATCGTACGGCAGCACCCAGTCGGCCCATCGTCGCGGTGGAGGCCAGGCGAGACCGGGCGGCGCGATGGCGGAACAGCGGACGAAAATCGCGGCGGCCGGTTGTGCAGCGTTTGCGTCGTGTCTCCGGCGGGCCACATGGTTTGGCGACAGGTCTGGGCAATGAGGATAAATACCAACAGAGTCCCTTGCGGACCATCAGATCATGAACCTATTGGATCAGCACTATAGCATCATCACACATCCACACATCCACACACCCTTCAATCGCACTTCTCCACTTGCCGAGACACGGAAACCGGGCAGGTGCAGGCATTGATAAACATTGATAAAGAAGGAAGCGAAGTCAGGCTCGACACTCGTCAAAACCCCTCACAACTTTGTGCATCCCATCAGCCCCCCCCAATCCAAACAGAACAGACAACCACAAGCACTTGCAACCATGGCTGCCCCTCTTCCGCCACACCAGCTCGCCATCATCAAGGCGACGGCACCAGTTCTCAAGGAACACGGCGTGGCCATCACCACCGTGTTCTATAACAACATGCTCCGAGAAAACCCCGATCTCCACAACATCTTCAGCACCACCAGCCAGACCACTGGTCGGCAACCCCGCGCCCTCGCCGGCGCCGTGCTCGGCTATGCCACGTACATCGACGACCTGGCCAAGCTGACCCACGCCGTCGAGCGCATTGCCCACAAGCACGTGTCCCTGCAGGTCACCCCCGAGCAGTACGACATCGTCGGCAAGTACCTGATCCAGGCCATCGGGCAGGTCCTCGGCGACGCTGCCACCCCGGACATTGTCGATGCCTGGATCGCCGCGTACGGCGTGCTCGCCCAGGTGTTCATCACCCGCGAGGGCGAGATGTACAAGGCCCACGCTGCCCACAACTGGGTCGGCTGGCGCAAGTTCCGCATCGTGCGCAAGGTGCCCGAGAGTAGTGTCATCACGAGCTTCTACCTCGCGCCCGTCGACGGCAAGACGCTGCCCAAGTTCTACCCGGGGCAGTACGTCAGCTTGCAGGTGCCCGTCCCCGAGCTGGGCTATCTCCAGAGCCGGCAGTACAGCTTGAGCGAAGGGCCCACGCTCAAGGGCGAGTACTACCGCATCAGCGTCAAGAAGGAGGACGCCGTCGAGACGGGCGTCGAGGGCCTCATCTCCAACATGCTGCACTCCAAGTACGCCGTCGGCGACGAGGTCGAGCTGTCGCACCCGCAGGGCGAGTTCTATGTCGACCCCAACGACACTTCCAAAAACGGCGTCCCTGCGGTACTCATCTCGGCCGGCGTCGGCGCCACTCCGCTCAAGGCCATCCTCGACAGCCTGACGACCGTCTCCGGCGGTCAGCCACCTGCCGTCAACCGGCCCGTGTCGTGGATCCACTCGGCCCGCTCGAGCGCGATGCAGCCCTTCGGCGATGCCATCCGGCAGATCTGCCGCGAGAACGAGAACGTCACAGCCAACGTGTTCCTGCGCAACATCAACCCCCAGGACAAGGCCGGCGTCCACTATGAGTTTGGCGACATGCGTCTCGACCTCGCCAAGCTAGACAAGGAGCGCGACCTGTTCATCGCCGACGACAAGGCCGAGTACTTCATCTGCGGCCCGGAGGCCTTCATGATCGAAGTCCGGGCGACGTTGGTGTCGATGGGTGTCGACAAGAGCAGGACCTTCCTCGAGTTGTTCGCGACAGGTGATGTTGTCGATGCGTAACTAGATGGATAACAGAGGGAGGATGTTGTCAAATCAGCAACGCTGTACTCGAAGGGAAACTTTGGGAAAAGAGGAAGGGGTTCGGAGTTCTTTTGTCATTTCTTTCTTTCTTGCTGTTCGTGTTAAAAGATATATCATCGCGTAGGGTAGGATAGGATAGGATACCTTAGACCAATTGCGACATTGTCTCTTCTCTTTTCAAAAGAATCCGTCCTGCGTTGCGAGTGCCCCCCGAACCTCCCTTCTTTATTATTATTCAACTCTGTACTTTACAAGATCCGGGGGCTCCGGCCCTTTGTAATGATTTGGTCACCAGACTGACTGCCGGAAAGGTGCCATGCGGTAAGTCCCGTCTCTGTCTCTCCATGCCGCATTGAGGTTTGGCTGATTCGCAGCTTGAAGCAACCCCGCTTCATCTTGTTGTTGTTCCTCCGCGGAACGTTCGAGAGAGGCAGTGGCTGACTGGATGCAAGGGAGATGGATGGTGCCCGAGCGCCAGCAAGGAGCTAATACCCAAGGAAGAAGACCAATCATAGGCGCCGTGGGCATGAATTATGGGGCGGGAAGCCGGCTTGCATCAAATCATCCGCGGAGACCCTCATCACCACCCGTGGAATGATGTTAGGTTTGATGATAGTTCGAGGCCCATGAAGGCTCAAACCCGTCCTCCCACACAGGCCCAATAACACGGGACATCAACCACACCGCGAGAACATCTTTATGGTATCGGCATCTCCGGAAACTGCTTTAGGCTTTTAGCTGGCCAATGAAACCCTCCATGATTCCAATCGAATGTTGCCCAATAAATCCAGGCACTCAAGTTCCGCCTTCCACTGCATCCGAGTGATACTGTGTAATGCAAAGAAACCGTGCAGTGTGGCCATAGCACGCCAAAATGAAGCCACCGCTTCTTGTTCACTTTCCTCTCAGGCGTGACGTCACCCGGCAACGACCGCAAGTCAACACCAACACCGCGACGCTTGACATGGAGTTTTGATAGAATAGGATACGGTATTTCGTAGATAGCGGCACATTCATCACCATCTGATCGAGGGCAATCCTTCACGAATCGAATTGCGGCTAGCAACTTGGAAAAACAGGGAATGGTGGGATTGTCGAGATTTTGGACCCCTTTTCCCGACTGGGTCGCCACCGGCGACGTGCTGCTCGTGCCCTAACTTTCCATCCATGAAATATCGTAATGCAGAGACAGCTAAAAACTGACATTGAGAATTGGGGATGCACAATGAACATATTCGCCGGTAACCTGCAAAAAAACAGCTTGGTCTTGACGGTTTCGACGACCTTTGTTCTCTCCGGGTCGGTAGTACAATTCTAGCCCGGCACTGAGATTTGTGTCTCTTGTTCATGAAATGTGCGAACAGGCATTTGAACTCTGGCTGTTGACCTCGGGAGCAAAGTATTGCAAAAGGACGGAACCAGTGGGATTGAAAAAGAAAAAGTACAAAAAGTAAAAAAGTACAAAAAGCTCACCGCCCAGCCCCATTCTCGCGCCGGTCGAATGGAGGTGGACGGCTACGAAAACCCTGAAAACAGAGTTTTACTTCTCGAGGGGGGAGTCGAACCCACGGCCTCTTTCGGTTGGCGTTCCACCCGAATCTCCCCCCAATACCGCTGAGCCAACTACGGTTGTTGGCTATTGGGGGGAGGCGGTGAAAGTGTGCATGCGGAACTTGTATATATACCTTGGTGGCACTGGCGGGAAGGAGCCCGGTCGCGAGGTTCAGATGAAAGGGGGAGCGGTGTGAAAGTGGTTAGCATCAAGGCCCAGCCCAGGATTTATACTGTCATCTACGACAGAAGTATCTTGCCGAGTCCAGGCTGGTTTATAGAAGCTGGAGAAAGCATCACTGCTGCACACTGAACGCAACTTCCGCCTGTAAAGACCTTGCCTACGGTCTCACTAGACGAGCATGTCACTAACCCAGCGTGACGTAACTTAACCACGTCACGAGGGCACAGTATGCCATCGTCTAACAGCCAGGCCCAATTCAAGTCACCCAATGCCATTACATCATATGACGAAGGGCCAAAATCAATGGCCCCGGACTTCTATCTGCGATCAATGATACCTGTAAGCATTGAGATTGAAAGAATCACAGACCCTATCCTGCGTATTTGGGTAATTAGATCGATTCCCACACCGCCAACTAAATTCCTCCTACGCATAGGTAAGGGGAAGGAGCACACAGCAATGCCATGCGACTAAGATTGTTGACATGTGTTTTGTGTACCCATGCTGTTCAACAGAGAAGCTTTGGGGAGGCACACGAGCGTTACTCGGCAAGAGCCGCGTGGGTGGTAACAAAAATAGCAACGGCACACCTCAACCCGATGTCATCTAAGAACTCCATGATCACAACTCCATGATCACGTCGGGGTTGAGAGAGACCTCGCGCGGTTTATCGCAATTGCGAGGAATGAAAAGGGGCTTGGGATTTATGGTTCTAGCAATTGTGTTTGTTTAGGCCCAGTTCAGCTAAAGGGAAGAGACACGCGAGAGTGAACTGGAAAAAGAAAACACTGGCTCTCTGGCGACTCGAGGCCCTCAACGCCCGTGTCCATTAACCCCAACCGGCCGTATCGGCCATCTACTCGGCAAATTGACCTTGAACAAGAGTGAGCAGAAAGTACTGGATTATTCGTGCCTAAGTTCTGTCCCGATAAATGAAGGGCACGGTTGCTCTGCTCAGGTCGCTCGCTCCTTCCAGCTCGCCCTACCAAGAACCCCCCGATGACTCGATGAAACAGTTTTCTCTGGGCACTAGGCGCGAACAGTACTGGTGTTTTTTTATCTTTTGTTTATCAACGGTGCCTCAGTCCCACAGGGCCTTCATAAAGCCCAATCCGCATTTTCTTTCACTGATTTAATTTCTCTCCGATTCACACCGCCATCCTCCATCGACCGTTGCGATACCCAACCGCTTCTCGCAGAACGTGTTTTCCTCCCTCAGCAATTGGCAATTGGCAATTCTCAACACTCGTTTACAATCTACACTTTCGTCTACTGTCATCGGTTGATTTTCTCTGTCATCCCACCATTTCTTGACATCTCACCGCCGTTCTGCGCCGTTTGCCCCCTCCGGGCTGGGCGTCTGACTACACCATGCCATACAAACCCCCCATCTCAGAACCAATCGCAGTTGTCGGGACGAGCTGTCGTTTTGCCGGTGGTGTTACGACACCGTCGCGCTTGTGGCAGCTCCTCGCCAACCCGACTGACCTCAGCCGGGATGTTCCCGCCCAAAGGTTCAACATCAAGGTAAGCTTCGTGTTACGTTTATCGGCTTTGGGTTTCTGTACCATGGCACTGACAGGCTCAGGCATTCTATCATTCTGATGGAGAGTACCATGGCACGACCAATTCTCCAAAGGCATACTTTCTCGACCAAGATTACCGCGTCTTTGCCGCAAGCTTCTTTAACATCTCTCCAAGGGAAGCCGAGGCGATTGACCCTCAGCAACGCATGACGCTCGAGGTCGTGTACGAGGCGCTTGAGTCTGCCGGCTACACTCTTTACCAGTACGCCGGCGAGAAGGTCGCTGTGTTTGCTGGCCTCATGACTGGCGACTATGACACACTCTCCCAACGTGACGAACTCGACACCAGTCAATACTATGCCACTGGCAATGCGCGCTCGATTCTTTCGAACCGCATCTCATACTTTTTCAATTTCCGAGGCCCTTCTATGACCATCGACACCGCTTGCTCATCCAGCCTCGTCGCCCTTCATCAAGCTGTTTTGAGTCTGCGCTCTGGAGAGTGCAAGATGGCCTGCGTCGCGGGCGCCAATCTCATTCTTACCCCTGAACAGTTCGTGGTTGAGTCCAGCTTGCACATGCTCAGTCCAACTGGCCACTGTCGCATGTGGGACGATGGTGCCGATGGATACGCCCGCGGTGAAGGCATCGCGGCCATGTTCATCAAACCCTTGAGCCAAGCTCTTGCGGACGGCGATCACATCGAAGCCATTATTCGCGAGACCGGCGTCAACTCGGACGGCCGCTCTCGCGGAATCACCATGCCAAACTGGGAGGCCCAGTCACGCCTGATTCAGGACACTTACCAACGCGCTGGACTGGATCCCAACAGCCCGGAAGATCGTTGCCAGTACTTTGAAGCGCACGGCACTGGTACCAGCGCCGGCGATCCCAACGAGGCGCGAGCAATTGAGGACGCCTTCTTCGGCCGCGACAAACATTCCAAATCCGGCACCACCGACAACAGCAAATTGCTTGTCGGCTCTATCAAGACCGTCGTTGGCCATACCGAAGGCGCCGCTGGCCTTGCAGGCCTTCTGAAGGTAGTGCAGAGCATGCGCCACAGCTCAGTCCCGCCAAATCTTCACCTCGACAAGCTCAACCCGGAGGTCAAGCAGTACTGCACTAACTTACACGTCCCTACCTCTGCCGTCGTTTGGCCCAGCGTCCCAGTTGGCCAACCCAAACGTGGGAGTGTCAACTCTTTCGGTTTTGGAGGAACCAATGCTCATGCTATTATTGAACAATACATGCCCGAGGTTCATGACCCGGTTGCGAAGTCCTACTGCTCGACTCGCGGGTTGCCTATGACTGTTCAGCCGAGTGGCTGTCCCCACAACCACCGAGTCTGCCTCCCCCTCGTTCTTTCTGCCCCTTCCCAGAAATCGCTGGCCGCCATCGTCAAGACATATCGCAATTATCTTCAAGAGCCCATGCTAAACTCCGAAGAGGTTGCTTGGCACACCTTCGCCCGGCGAACAGCTTTCCCATTCCGACTTTCCATCTCGAGCCTTTCGGTGTCCGGGTTTGTCGACAAACTCAGTTCTCTCATCGCCAAGGCTGAGAGCCTTTCCACAGTCAACATTGGCACTCGAACTCGCCCCCAAGATGAGCAGCCAAAGATCCTAGGCATCTTCACCGGCCAAGGCGCCCAATGGGCCACAATGTCGAGTGGCCTCCTGCGTTCCAGCAATGTCTATGCGGATACGATCCGGCTTCTGGACAACATCCTCCAGACATGTCCTGACCCACCCTCGTGGTCATTGGAGCAGGAGATCTTGGCCGACGAGCGCCTGTCGAGGGTGCAAAAGGCATCAATCTCACAACCTCTGTGTACTGCCATTCAACTCGCTTTCATTGAGCTTCTTCGCCATCTTGGGATCACCTTCCATACGGTCCTGGGACACTCATCTGGCGAGATTGCCGCGGCATATGCGGCTGGGAAGCTCTCCATCCGTGACGCAATGTTGATCTCTCATTACCGCGGAATGGGTGTGCACACCGCCTGCGGTGTAAATGGAGCTGAAGGCGGCATGCTTGCTGCCGGCCTGACTAGAATAGAGGCTGCGGAGTTATGCGCGAAAAAGGAGTATGCAGATCGGCTGTGGCTTGGCGCGAGCAATTCACCGTTGAGCGTCACGCTTTCTGGCGACATCGATGCCATTCAGCAGGCCTGTGGTGACCTGACGCAGCAGCAGAAGTTCGCTCGCATTCTCTCGGTGGACAAAGCCTATCATTCCCCGCACATGGAGGATGCTTCAATCAAGTATCTCGAGACCTTGACAGCTTGCGGCATAACGCCTGCAAATGGCAACGGAACCGCATGGGTTTCGAGCGTCTACGGCTCGGGGGAGCCTTCAATGACCGAACTCAGTGCCTCCTACTGGAAAGACAATATGGTAAAGCCGGTCTTGTTTTACGAGGCAGTCAGCACAGCCTTGGAGACCCTCGGTCCTTTTGATTGCGTCATCGAAGTTGGACCTCATCCTGCACTCAAGGGTCCTGTCACTCAAACCGCGATGGAAAAGAACGTTCCCATCCCCCTGTACTCTGGACTGCTCGATCGCAAGCTAGACGACCGTGAGGCGTTTGCAAACTTTCTCGGTTGGATGTGGACACAGTTCGGATCATCGTCTTCACAGATTCGGCAGTTCGTCTTGGGCTCCGTGCAGCCTCAGCTTGTCAACGCTCGGCTCGCCGATGTGCCATCTTACCCGTGGGACCATTCCCAAGCATTTTATCGAGAATCGCGGATTTCTCGCCAGTACCACTTCAAGTCCGACAGTCCCCATGAACTCCTCGGTGTACGGACGCGCGACGACAGCAAGCATCAACTGCGATGGCGCAACATTCTCAAGTTCGAGAAGCTTCCTTGGGTCAAACACCATAAATTTCAGGGCCAGGCTCTGCTTCCGGCATCAGCGTACCTTGTAATGGCCTTGGATGCGGCCAAAGTGGCTTTGGAAGGCCGCCCTGGCTCCATTGTCGAGCTGCGCGATCTCGAGTTCCCCAGCGGTGTCATCCTTGAACCGAACACGCCAGGAGTCGAGGTTCTGTTCAACCTGACCATTGAGAGTGACACACAGAGCACGATTGACGCGTCATTCACACTGGTGTCTGCTATTGCGGATGGGCGTTCTGATATGAAAAAGAGTTTTAGCGGAAACCTTACCATCACCCTCGGAGAACGGTCGGCAACCGCACTGCCATCGCGGCCGAAGGATCGAGCTGAAACTTTGCACGCCAGTCCCGAGGCCTTCTACGGCATGATGGCTGGGACCGGACTGGTGTATACTTTGCCATTCAGAGGCTTGCAGACTCTAGAGCGGCGGTACAACTTCTCCTCAGGCACACTGAAGAAGTACCATGACGAAGACACCACTACACTAGCCGTTAGCCCCGCAACACTAGATAGCTGCTTGCAGACTGCATTCGTCACCATATCGTCCCCCGGCGACAATGCGATTTGGACCTCATTCCTCCCTCTGAACATTGAGTGCGTCCGCTTCAACCTGGCTACTTGCGAGACCGGGGACCGCGAAAAAGACTCGCTGGCTGTGGATGCCTACATGACTAAGGCCACGCCAGCCACGGGACAAACCGCTGCGTCGTTCACCGCTGATATCGAAATATTCAACCCTCAGGGTGACATGGAGATTCAGGTGCAAGGACTTACAGTCGGGTCGTTCAGCTCGACGAAGCCCGAAGACGACTACGAACTGTATCTGACAACAAAATTCGACATTGATCCAGATGACGAGATTATTTGCGCAGAGACCAATGACATGCACGCGACAAACCCAATGTTGACGGAGAGCTGCGAGCGGGTTGCGTCGTTCTACGCCAACCATGAATCCATCAGCCGGCCTCATACACCCCCCTCCCGGCCTTTGACACCATGCCAGATTGAGACCCCAACAATCCCAGCATCTTGGCCCTTGGAAACCGAGCAGACACTCGACAACTTTGTTGGCGCTTCTCCCTATTTCGTCGCCCTTGACTTTATCCGCCAGCTGGGCCAAGACTTGCCGGATGTGTTCGCGGGCATGCTGCCTGCAGTCATAGAGGAGGCCCATCAACTTGTCGGATTCCAACAACACCTCTCCCGGGTTGTCCGCCAGATTTCCCATAAATACCCAGGGATGAGAGTTTTGGGTCTAACAGATCCAGAATTAGGTTTGACCGAACATATCCTCTCAGGCTTGCAGGATGCGTTTGTCATGTACCGGGTTGGGTCTGAGCCAGAGAAGAATCTTGCGCGACGCATACCGGTCAACGGCTCCACCAGGAAGAAGATCATGATTGACAAGATCGATTTGAGTGCAGTTGAGCAGAATAGGGGCCCTTCATATGACCTCGTGCTCCTCACAACTTCGCTCATTGAGTCAAACAAAACTGCGACGGTCCTCAACATGGTTAAGCAAATGATGCGGCCGGGAGGCTTCCTTATCCTAGTGGACGTTTCCCGGGGTCCGCTAAAAGATCGGATTCGGCGTTGCGTTGGGCTTGCGAGCCCGAACACCCCTCTCTCGCCGCCCGACTGGCCTGATGTTCTCGATCAGTGTGGGTTTGAGTACTCGATGAAAAACGGACACCAGTACTACCCACCGGGATTCTCGTTGATTATTCGTCAGTCAGAGTCTCCCGAGAAGAGCTTGTTGCTTCATCCATTTGCCAACACATCCCAACTGCGCCTGGTTGACCGCCTGCTGGTCGTCGGTGGCAAGCAACGCTGGACGGCGACTATCTCTTCCGGTGTCTGTTCTGCTCTTATGACTCGCTGTGGGGCTGTCGAAGTCGTAGAGACACTTGAGTCCATCGATCTCGCAGTTATAGACTCGTTCTCAGCCGCAATTCTTCTGAACGACCTGGATCAGCCTCTCTTGGCGACCATGACAAACGAGCGGATGAAAGTTCTTCAGGCGCTCTTCAAACCGGACATGATGATTCTTTGGATTACATACCGCGCCCGGTTCTACAATCCAGATCACGCTGCATCGTTTGGGTTCGCTCGCACTTTGGCAGCTGAGACACCTGGGTTGATAATGCAGGTGGTCGATATTGATACCATGGACACAGTAGCAACTGTGGGGTTCATCACCGAGAGTTTTGCGCGGCTCACAAAGCATTCCCTGGTGAGCGGTGCGCATGCAAACAAGCCTCTCTGGATTACCGAGTTTGAGGTGCATTTGGAAAACGGGCATCGATTCGTTCCGCGCGTTCTCCCATGGAAGGAGGGCAATGGCCGAATTAACGCCAACCGGCGAGTGGTGTCAAATACCGTCAACACACTGGAGGCGATCGCGCACCTTGTGCCGAACCAGTCGGAGAACGACTCAAGCCAGTTTGAAGTTGACGTCAAGGACATTGCCATATTGAACGAGGCTTCTGACAAACTGACAATCCTGGTGGACTACAGTACTGCAGAAGCTGTGAATATTGGGTGGTCTCCTTCTCACATCTGCATTGGACGGGACTTGGAGACTGGAAAAACGCAAGTGGCCGTCTCGGAGGCCAATGCATCCTACATCGCCGTTCCGCCGACGAGCGTGAGCAGCATCGACAACGCTGCCGTGAATCAGCCGGCTTTCCTCGCGCTTCTTGTTCGGTATCTTGCAGTTCTCAGAATTGTGGGCTCGGCGAAAGGTCAACCAGTCATCCTCATCGGGGCGGACAGGATGCTCTACGGATGTGCCCAGCATGTTCTCTACAATGGAGGCATTCAGCTTCGTGGCTATTCAACTGACACAACCCAGTGCGCCGCCTCTTATGGAATGTCCTTCCTTCATCCCGGATCTCCGTTGCGCGAAGTGAAGGCTCTATACCCTCCTGAAGGCGCTTGGATCATCGACATGCTCCCTCAGTCAAGCAAACTGTCCGCATTGTTTATTCAAACTCTGCCGAAAAACTGCAGGTACACTGCATATTCGTCGCTCTTCGAATCCTGCCCTCTCAGCAACCAAGGGGAGACCTTCTTAGAACAAGCCGTTGGCCTTGCGCTCTCCAAAGCTGTCAGTTGGCAACTCGATACAGGATTGTCCATGCTGACCGTCCCTGATCTCCTCCGACACGAGACTCCGATACAGCCCTTCCAGATTATTGATTGGAAGGCGGAACGCTCGGTTCCCCAGATTGTCAAGCCGTTGGCAGGAACACAACTACTGAGCCCAGTCAAGACATATATTCTGGTTGGACTGACGCGCGATTTTGGCCAGAGCCTGTGTACCCTCTTGGTGCAGCAAGGCGCACGTCACATTGTCTTGTGCAGTCGGAATCCGCCTAAGACTCCGCCGAAGTGGCAGACAGAGATGTTCTAGAAGGGCACCACTGTTCGCTTCGAACCACTTGACGTGACCAACTTGGAACGGGTGGTGGCGTTCAAAGACAAGCTCGCCGAGACCTTGCCACCGGTGGGCGGCGTCGTCAACGGCGCCATGGTTCTCGAGGATCGTGTCTTCTCTCAGATGTCGTTGGAAAGCCTCCACCGCGTCATGAAACCCAAGACGGTAGGGTCAGAAAATCTCGACATTGTATTCGACAGCACCGAAATGGACTTCTTCATCATGACCTCGTCGTTCGCTGCCATCGGTGGCCACGCCGGCCAGTCGAACTATGCTGCAGCCAACATGTACATGAACGGACTTGCCGCTTCTCGTCGTCGGCGCGGACTTCCGGGATCAGTCCTCAACATTGGTGTTATCTACGGCCTTGGATTTCTGCACCGCGAGAAGGATGACCTCTACGAGGGCCTCGAGCGCGAGGGCTATCCGCCCATCTCGGAGCGCGACATCCACCACATGTTTATCGAAGCAATTGTGGCGGGCAAGCCAATCCCTGGCCAGGTTCACGACATCACGACCGGTCTTCGCCGCTTCTCTGCCAATGACCCAAAGCTCCACTGGCACCACGACCCTCGGTTCTCGCATTTCACGCGCCGTGAGGAAGAGCCGGAGATGGCTGCTACGGAGGGAGGCGCGCGGGGGCAGAGTCTCAAGGAGCTCATGGACGAAGCAACAACCGAAGACGAGCTCGTTGACGTACTTGTTCACGGATTTATCAGCCATCTGCAGGGCCAGTTGCGGTTGGCCGAAGGCAGCGTGACGGGTGAACACAGCATTGTGGAGCTGGGTGTTGACTCTCTTGCGGCCGTGGAGATTCGGTCGTGGGCTTGGAAGGCGATGGGCCAGGATGTGGCGGTCATGAAGATCATCAGTGGCTCGACTATTTTGAGCGTGTGCCAGGAGATTGCGGGTGGGATTATGGCATCTCGTGCCAAGGGGCTTGCGCCGTCTTGCCGCGCTGCGGCCCGGTCAGCGGCTTCGAGCGTTCCTTCCGAGGCGAGCAACGAGTCGATAGTTGGGAGCAATATTACCGTGCTCTCGCCGGTCTCGATGACGGATTCACCGCTCTGAGCGATGTCGCCTCGCATTTGCTGGTGTTTGGAGAGAAATAAGGTGTAGAGACGGAGTGAAGTGGGGTGGGGATCGTGTTTGTTATCTTGGTGGTTTTGGTTCAGTAACAATGGGGGGTAATGGCAACGGCATATGGGAAATTCGGGACCTAGTGAAGAGGGCTAGGAGGCTGGGATTATGTTGAGACTTGTATGTGTGGCTTCTTTCGTTGAGATTTCTTGCGAGGAGGGGGTTTGGCAAGGTTGGGTGACATGCCTGGAGGACGGAGGACAGAGGCTGGACATGGTCTCGGCTTGCGTAGCCGGCCGTATATGCGCACCATTTCCTTGATCAGCGTGGCGAGTTAGGGGTTGTAGGGATTGTATGTGTCATGTATTTGTGTTGTCCTATGTGGCTTCGTGAAAATGCTCAATGCCTCTCCGAAACCGGCAATAAAATGGCTTACACATAGTTCACTATCTCCTCCCCGCACCCCTCTCGGTTTGGGGTAGCTCGCTGTTTGGACTCTGTTGACCAGTAACACCCCGCATTCCTCCCCGCCGGCTACTGTCTCATTACATAACCATGCAACGACGGCCAGCGGCCCTTGATCGCCTGCTTACAATCTCCCGGGCTGCTCAGTTACGGGGTCCAAATCTCCAGATGCGGGGCAAAGAAGCAAGTGAGACAGACCACTAATGGCTGTAGGTCAATGGAAGTCAAGTCACACTCGGAATGGTGGAGGGGCGTTGTCCCTACCTATCATCTCTTTCGATTTGCCCCTGCAGGCAAGCGGAGAGCAGTGGATCATTGGATGATCACTTCCGATACCTGCGGGTGGAACTTGACAGTGGACACCCACCCTACATACAACAAGCGACAGTAGGCAAGAGAGGGGTGGCCGATCGGATGAGGGAGGGGAATTTGAGGAAAGAGCAGTAGGTTATGTGATTTGATTTGAAACCTGTATATATAGGTATATGTACTGTACTGTACTGTACCTACTGCACACACCTCACCTACCGTACATACCTTACATACATACATAACTTACCCCTCCTGCTCAGCTCGTGGCATCCATCCCTTTCCTTGCGCACACGACGGATCACACCCCACATCCCCATTGTCTTTTTCCTTCCCGCAATCCGATTCAACAAAATCCCCACAACCCAAAATGTCCTCCGCAGAATACGTCGCCCGGGGCTCCGCCAACCCGCCGCCGGCCCCCTGGCCCGCCACAGCCGTCACCCCGGCCGCCGAAATCGACGCGCCCGCCGTCGCACGCCAGATCATCGCCTCGCTGAACGACGCTTTGGCAAACAGGGACTTTGCCGCCGCCGCCGATCTCTTCCTCCCGGACCCCGCCGATGCCGATGCCGATGCCGATGCCGCAACGCCCTTCTGGCGCGACCACCTCGTCCTCTCGTGGGAACTGCGCACGCTCAAGGGCCGGCGGAGGATCCGGTCCTTCTTGGAAAGCTGCGGCGGCGGCGGCGGCGGCGTGCTGAAGCTCGCTGTGGACGAGTCGACGCCGTTTCGCCGGCCGCAGGTCATGGGGTTCCGGCCGGCCGGCGGGGTGGATGGGGTGGGGTTGTTTGTGACGGTGGAGAATGCTTCTTCTGGCGGGGCGGGCCGCGGCGTGGTGAGGCTGGTGGAGTGGCAGAGGGGGGTGTGGAAGTTGTGGACGGTTTTTACGACGCTGGAGGGGATCGAGGGGATGGAGGAGCGGACGGGGCCGAGGAGGGAGGCGGGGGTGCAGCATGGCGGTTTGGAGGGGAGGCGGAATTGGGCCGAGAGGAGGGCGGTCGAGAAGGAGTTTGTTGAGGCTGGGCCGGAGGTGTTGGTTGTTGGTGAGTTAACTCTTTTTTTTTTCTTATTATTATTTCCTTTTTTGTTTCTTTTATACTTGTCTTCTCCGTTCTTGGTGGTATGTTGGTGGGAGGGAAGAGTGGTGCTGACACAAAAGGGATATTAGGCGCCGGACAGGGTGGATTGACTGCCGCGGCGAGACTCAAGATGCTGCGGGTTCCGACACTTGTGATCGACAGGAATATGGCGGTCGGCGACAACTGGCGGAAGCGGTACCACCAGCTCGTGCTGCATGATCCCGTCTGGTACGACCACATGCCGTACATCCCGTTTCCGGATTCGTGGCCCGTCTTCACACCCAAGGATAAGCTGGCGGACTGGTTCGACTCGTATGTCAAGTCTTTGGATCTCGATGTGTGGATGCAGTCAGAGATGGTGCGGAGTGTCTGGGACGGAGACAAAAAGCACTGGGTGGTGGACATCCGTCGGATTCGCCCAGACGGCCAGGCAGAGACGAGGACCTTTAACCCGAAACACATCATCATGGCCACCGGACACTCCGGAAAGCCGTACATGCCCTCGGTACCTGGCATGGACGCCTTTCAGGGCGACCTGCTTTGCCACTCGGGCGACTTCCCGGGCGCCAGGGAGAACGGCAGGGGCAAGAAGGCTGTTGTCATTGGAGCATGCAACTCCAGCATGGACATCTGCCAAGACTACGTCGAGAAGGGTTATGACGTGACGGTGGTGCAACGCTCATCCACCTTCGTCATCTCAAGCGAAAGCGCTTTGAAGGTCACGCTTGGCGTGCTCTACGAGGAGGGTGGGCCGCCCGTCGAAGATAGCGATCTCGCCGTCTGGGGCTGGCCGAGCGAGGTCTTGAAGTCACTCCAGGTGGATCTTATCGGCATTGCGGGGGAGCGCGACAAGAAGATGTGGGATGCTTTGAACAAGGCAGGGTTCAAGACGGACCTGGGCCCCTCAGGCGGAGGCATCTTTGCTAAATACTTGCAAAGGGGAGGAGGGTATTACATTGACGTTGGCGGGGCGAAGCTAATTATTGATGGCAAGGTCAAAGTCAAGCATGGGCAGGAGGTGGCGCAGGTCATGCCCGGGGGCTTAAAGTTTGCGGACGGCACTGAGTTGGAAGCCGATGAAATCGTGTTTGCCACGGGATACGACAACATGACGACAACGGCGAAGGAGATCTTAGGGGAGGAGCTGACGGACCGAGTGGGAGATGTGTGGGGATGGGACGGAGAGGGCGAGATGAGAACGATCTGGAGAAATAGTGGGCATCCCGGACTCTGGTTCCATGGCGGAAATCTGGCCTTGTGCCGGTATTACTCGAGGTTGGTGGCACTGCAGATCTTGGCCAGATTGAAGGGCTTGAACCAGACAGCTTAGGGGGGTTGTGAGTACCCAGCGAAGCTTCTCGCAGAGTTGTACGCCAGAAAGGTCTTGTCATTGTGGATAGCTAAACTCCAAAAGTCAGGTAACGATAGTCATTGCCTTTATTTAGTCTCCAACTGGCAATATGCCATTCTTTCGGAGGAAGGACATCTTCGCATTCAGAGGGCCTTGGCATTCAGGGGTAAACCAAACGGGAGTCTCGGAGCAGACTCTCGTTTAATTACTTGCAAGACAAGGGTTTCTTCATGCTGTAGATGCCGGCAACAGAGCTTGCTGTCCGTTGATAACGGCAACTGATTCTTTGTTTATTGAGGCCTATCTGCGATTATGTGTGATATTGATGCTAATTACCATCAGAGGTGTACGTTCCGCCTCCAAGCCACCTAACGAATGGTCTTAGAATAAGAAGATTTAAATCAAGAAGTGAAGTGAAGTGACGGTGAAGTCGGTCCCTCGGTGGTCCTAACCAATGTGACGTTGATGACATTGCCGGCGCATCGGGCAGACTGTGGCTGTGACACGGACTGCGCTCAAAGAAAGGCGGACTCGTGATCTTTCTCGTCATAAATCCTCCGCGGTGGCGCTTGCACCAAAGGATGAGCCGGCACGGAAGGTCGGGTTGGAATTAAGCTGACTGTTCATTCACCCCATCATTAGCAACATAAATGAATAACCTTCTTCTCCGGAGCGCTTACCGAACCGTATCCTCGGGCTTGACAAGTTGAGCAGCGTTCTCTACTACATGCTGCTGCTGCTCCTGCTGTTGTTGTTCATTGCTGCTTTGGCCTTTGAGGCTGGTCTCGAATGAAAACGGGGAGACCATGCCGTGGTCTCTGACATGCGCGCCTGTCGTCTTGCGGAGAGGCGTGTCATCCACGCCATTCCTCGCCCGCATCTGGATCTGGCTCTCCTCTTCTTTTATATTCTTGTCCGTTTTGCTGATGTAGGGCGCCTCCAACTCGGCCACGACAGCCACCTCCTCTTCATGTCCCCGCTCAAACTCGCCGGGGATGACCTGCAGCTCCTCCCGCCGCTGCTCCTGGGCTGCAGCGTCCCGTCCAGCCCACTCGGCGAGCTCGGTGTTCTTAGCACGGTACCCGCCTTCCATGTATGGTATGTGCAAGGGCGTGCCGCCGGGGAGTCGGTTCTGCCAGTGACCCAGGGTGCCCAGTCGCTTGGGGATCGGCTGTTCGATGAGCGCGGCGCGGAGGTTGTAGTACAAAACGGACCGCTCGTCAGCCGGCAGTGCCGAGACCGGGGTGAGCTGCCGCCAGCGGCCCGATGCATTGATCCTCTCGAGAAGGGACCGCACTGTGTCCAGGACGCCGGTGGTGAAATGCATCCGCCAGGCGATGGTTTTCTTGTATTCCGGACTGGTATGGCGTTGGGCGGAAAGGTTGTTGTTGAAGACAAACTCGACTTGGCGCTCCGTCATGGTGAAAGTGTCCCCGGCTTCGAGGTAGTGATAATAGACTTGGTGGTTCAAAATGGGGAGGTCGTCTTCTTCAAAGTTGACTGCAATCACGACGCGGCCGAAACCATCGTCATGGCTGCCATAGATGGAGAGATGGCCGTCTTTGGCGCTTCGGATAGGGCGCATGTCGTGCAGAGGTTGCCATTGCGCGTTGCCGCCGACATATGCGAAAGCGACTCGTCCAGTGGGAACGGAAACAAGAAGAGGAGGGATGAAATGACCAGACATGGGGTCCATGGCGTCTGGAGTGACAACCGGTTCTCTTGTGCTGGAGCGGTGTCTTTGTTACAGTACTAGACTCATGGGAGAGAGGCACTTGGTGTTGATCGAGAGTACCCCTAGGAATGAGAGGGGATGGATGCAGCGTACAGTACTTATACCCAATAGATTCTAACTATCATTCCTCCTCAGCTGCCTGGCCCAAGTAAAGGCAGCGAACGACTGTTAAGTTGGCTTTTGTACGGGTTGAGATGTATAAACACAGCTATTGGTAGGCTTTTCTAAGGGGAAGGGGTTTGCTTCCCTTCCCTGTTTGCTGTACGTCCTAAGACTGAATCATTGCCGAATGGATATGTTGAAATGCATGGAGAGGTGTGTATCTGCAATGCGCGTATGACAAGAAAGCGCTTTATCCGAGATGACGGCTGATTGATTGTCTGGTTGTCTGGTTGTGTGGCTGCTCTGGTGATTATGGTGCCAGGCTTGCCTTCCAGGTGAAGCAAGAACCACGTCTTCAAATTTAAAAGCAGCAAGTGTTAGTGAGTGTCAGCCCTTTGATTGTTGACTACGGTACGTCTATCCGCGCCTTCCATTCAAGTGTGCGATGATGGCACGGAACTACAGACAATGAGATCTTGATCATGACAAACAGGATTCTTCCATATACCCAACCAACCAGAGTTCCCCATCGGGTCGCGTCACTCTTTTTTCTGCCGTTATTCACTCGTTTTGAAGCATCGGAGTTTGTGGTATTGCCAGTGTTAACATGAAGCCAATATCGTTTCTCCTTGCCTCGTTGTTCGCGGAGACAGCGGTCGCCGCCCCTCTGCTGGCAACCCCTTTCTTTGGCCCCGCCGGCCGGGTGCAGACTCGCTCCGAGCTCCCGCGACTCATCCTCTACTACCAGACAACCCACGACTCCGCCGGCCGCCCCATCTCCCTCCTCCCGCTCATCCACAGACAACACATCGCGCTCACCCACCTCATCGTCGGCGCCTTCCACCTCCACGCCAACCACACAATCCACCTCAACGACCACCCTCCCACCCACCCTATCTTCCACACCCTCTGGAACGAAACCCCTATCCTCCAAGCCGCCGGCGTCAAAGTCCTCGGCATGCTCGGCGGCGCAGCGCAAGGTTCCTTCGCCAAGACCACCCTCGATAGCGGTCCCAATGCTCCCTCCACCTTCGAAAGAGCCTACACCCTCCTCCGCCACACCATCACCGCCCACCACCTCGACGGCATCGACCTCGACGTGGAAGAACCCATGTCGCAGCGGGGCATCACCCGTCTCGTCCGCCGACTGCACGCCGACTTTGGTCCCGACTTCCTCATCACCCTCGCGCCCGTGGCCAGCGCGCTGCTCGGTCGCGGACGCGGCGGCGTGCGCAACCAAGCCAGCCACAACGGCAACCTCAGCGGCTTCAGCTACGCGGCGCTGGAGCGGGCCGCGGGGGCCTGTTGCATTGCGTTCTACAATGCGCAGTTTTACAACGGGTTCGGGAGCATGGCGAGCACGGCGCTATTCGATCGGGTGGTGGGCGAAGGGGGGTGGGATCCGAAGAGGATTGTGGTGGGGCAGCTGACGAGTCCCGCGAACGGCGGCGGGTTTGTCCGGCATGAGGTGCTGAGGAGGACGGTGGCTGCGCTGAGGCGGAGGTATGGCGAGGTTGGGGGCGTGGCGGGGTGGGAGTATTTCAACGGCGTTCCTGGGGGGAGTGGGCAGCCGTGGAGGTGGGCCGAGGTGGTGACGCGGATTCTGAGGCCTGGTATGGAACCTGTTTTGAGGATCACACAAGAGACGGCGGAGAGGCTGAATGAAGCGTGGATTGCGAGTGTTGCGGCGGGTCGAGGTGGTGGTGGTATGGAAGGGGGGAGGTTTCGACTTGCTAGGCAGGGGGCCAGGCGGGTGCCGAATGTTGATTACCTGGGCATGGTTAATGCAGAGTAGCTACTACTGTATTCGTAGTAATGAATAATACATCGTTGCCGCTGACCTTTTGTTTACTTTTCATGCATGTGCATGGTTAGGGGAAGGGGTTTTGGTCGATTTCTTTTCCTTTTTTTTTTTTTTTTTTTTTCCTCCTTCCTCTTTTCCTTCTCAGTCGTCTGACAGGGAATCAATAATATTGCCTAAACGATTTGCTCAGTTCTGCTCGGAAAGTTGTCACAATGGTTTCCTCTCCACATTTGCGAAGATCGATTTTGTTGGTTGCCTCGTCGCACAAAAGTGACCGCTGGAGCCCCCCCCCTCCCCACCCAAAAAGTTCTGCCCCCGGTCAGGTGCCACATGTGTCCCACTTCTTTCAAAATGAACCAACCACAGGGGCGCACCGGCGATTTCCGAGACTCAACATCAACTTCAGCGAAACAACCTCTAACTACACTCCAACCACTCAGCATCATGGGCAGGCCTCCGGGAAAAGTCGGCAGGACCCAATTGAAGCAGGACGATCTCGTACGGATTCAAACCCTGTATCGCGATGCCAAAATGGGCCCCACGGAAATCCACCGGGTCACGGGCTACTCGATCCACCAAATCAAATACGCGCTGAAGAAGAAGACGGCCACGGTAGGCAAGCGGACGGGGAGGCCCAGGAAGGGCGAGACCTCCAGGAAGGAGGACGGTGAAACGGGAGAAGCTGGAGAAGGGGCCGACGAGGCGGAGGAAGAGGATGTGGATATTATGGATGAGTCAGTCAAATCTCAGTTTGGCTGCTTCGAGTCGAGAGAATTTGGTGCCGAGGCGTGCAAGTCTGACTATCCGTCGCAGGGAACCAACTGACCACGCCGAAGAACAAAACAACGGGTTGGAGCAGCCCCCCGCCCAACCCAGTGGACTGGAACAACAACTGGCCGTGGTCCAAGCCGCGATCGAGAGGGAGCAGTGAGAAGAGCTTTCACATGTCACATCGGAAAAGGAAGCAAACGCTCAAGTAGCCGGCTAGAGATTCAATTTGACAAGAAACTACTCCCAAGCACAAAATGAGCGTCTCCCCAGTCAGGCCTGCGCAAGCCCACTATGAAAACCAAAAGGTAAGAGAAACCCCCTTTTCTCAAGGCCTGCCAAAACTATTGCCCCGAGTTTTGCCCAGTCTCCCAGCGTTTGCCCAGTCCCCAGCCAGTTAGTTACATGTTGGCGGATGTCACAAATCCACTTGCAATTTGAAGTCTCCTAGCGGCATCCCTTACTGGGGGGTCCTCGCTTGTCGCTGTTGGCTTAGAGAACCTTGACGCAGCCAAGGCCAAGAAGAGCATTGACGCCCAGGAGCTGGCCCAAGAGGCCGCCCAGGGTCGAGTCGATAAGGCTTTGGTCCTAATCACAAACTGTCAGGACCTGGGCTCCCAAGTGCTGAAGCGGGAATTACTGGATCAACTTACAACGCTGGAGTTGCAGCAGTAGTTCGTGCAGGTGTTGACCGCGATGACGCAGCTCAAGGGCCCGTTGCAGCAGACGGCGTTCTGGTTGGCAGCGCACCCAGTGCTGCCGCCGCCGGAGCCGCCATCGCCGCCGCCGGTGCGCGGGACGACAACATTGGCGTTCTCGGGGGCCGGGAGGGCGGTGGCGGTCATGGCGAGGGCCAGGACGGTGAAGACGTTGGAGAGCTGCATGTTGGGCTGTGGGTGGGGAAAAAAGAGCTTGAGAAGCTGGGAGTTTGGATTGTTTGGATCTGGCGGGCTGGGCTTTGCTGCTGTGCTGATGCTGATGCTGAGATGGAATCGAGCTGGAATGGGAGGAGGGAAAGGGGGTTTATATAGACCTTTTTTCACCTTGGTCTTCCTCTTGGGCTCTCTCCGATGACTTCGTCTTTAGGGAGGAAGAGTCCACGCTCGGGGTCAACATCTGGCGGCGAAGTTCAGCCGAGTACTCGTCTGCCTTGTTTTCGGCGACCACAATGGCTCGTCTTCCTTGTTTCCTTCTCACGACGTCCGACGGGAGTGGTGCTGTGGAACCGCGGACGTGAGGTTGGATTCGAAGCTCAGACGCGGCAGCCAGACCCCTGACGTCGGAACACAGTGGTAGTCCGCTTGTCGTCTGCCACGCCTCGCGCAGTAGACTTCATCCGGGCGCGCGGTTCACACGGTACGGTATTGCGAGGCGAACACGGTCAACAGTGGGCTATCACTGCGGCCTCAGAATACAACCCAAGGATGCGCTTTGTGCATTGTCGATCTCTACGAGATTGGGATTTCGCCGATATGCATGTCTGCCGCACCCCTCCCCTGGTGCGTGTGCATACATACATGCTGACTTGGCCAGGACTGAACCAATCACCGACGTTAGAACAAACCTGCCGTGTGGTCGGACGAGACTCGATCCCGGGATGCTATCTCCAACCTAACGTTGCATCGACGGGCAGAACGACGTGTACATCCGTCGTACCTAGCAATCTCTCGCTCTATCATGACGCACGTGGCTCAATAACAGCCGGAAGATGCCGCCAGTCACGGAGTGCTGGCCCTCCGTCACTGACACGGCTAGTTCCGGAAAGCAGGCCCAAGACCGGGTTATGCCGGCGTAGAGACGTGTAAAAGAGAGTCACGAAGACCATGGCTTCGGCTTCGGGTTCGAGAAGGTAAAGTCACAAAGCTTCCAGAGAAACTCGAAATGGAGGGGATTACGTCGATGGTGTGGGTAGTGGCCCACGGAGAAATATTGCAAACACTACCTTACCTAGGTACCTAGGTACCTACCTAATGGAAGTTAGGTACCTACCATAGTTAGGTACCTTAGGTAACCCTCCACTCGCTGCTGGCCCGGGGCGGGCGGAATCTTGCGCCTAGGCTGCCCCTGCTGGATCGGATGCGGTCCATTGCAACCCGATGCTGCTCCTGCGGCAGGTCCACGGCAGGTCCATGGCAGAGTTGGACACTACCTAGGTAGGTAATTGGTAGGCAGGCGATGCCTGACGCGAAGATCCGGCTCGAGCCGTCAGGAGGCGGCACGATGGCCCCGGGTGTGGGGACTCGCAGCGCTCGGTTAGGTAGGAACAGGCCAGGAAGGCAAGCGCCGGGACGCGGGTGACAGAAGGTGGCTCGGGTGGGTCGCCGGAGCAGTAGTAGCGGGAAAGCAGGGTGTGGAGTGTGGACCGACGCTTTTTCTTCGTCGGCGAGGAAAGCACACCGACGCACTAGACAGCCTCCTTCAGCCGCCAACTTTTCAGCTGCAGCAACACTCTGCATGACGCACTGGCAATAACGTTATTGCTGCGGGCGGTCTAATCAATGCCTCCGTTTCCTTGCAGGTATAGTAGAATGCGACAGGTCCACATCCACCAGCCGTGCCCAAGAGTAAACGGTGTTGGTCACCACCGGCTTTCCACCCAATGATAGCCTTTGATAGGGTTGACAACTGCCATCTCGCAGCGGCCAACCAGGAGTGCAGCAATATCGGCCTGGTGGCCTTCCTTCCATTCCATTCGACCCCAATCGCCATTGGTTCACAGCTCGCCGAACCCAAAAAAACAAGGATCTGCTCTCGCCTCCCCCCAGACATGGACCCAAAACCTGGGGTGCATCTGGCACTCCAAAATAAGCAGTGCGTGTCATTCCTCAACGCGGCGGCGATCAGCTAGGGCCGGGACTTCCAACGTTTTGCGACCTCAGAGAAACCGACACAACGACCTCAATTTGGAGGCTCCAGGGTGTGCAACCCTCTTTAGGACTTCCTTGATTCGTTGCCCGGCACCAACAAGACCGTTTTTTTTTGGCCACTGATGGGTCGGGGCACACAACAGGTGTTGCATTGCAGGGTTGGGACCAAGTTTATTGTCGCAACATCAGCCACCGGAAACTTCCATCTACATCTCTCGATGTCCACCTCGGTTTCCGTAGCCATCGTCATCCCCTCAACCAGCAAAACTACCTATCTAAGGAATAGACAAAAGCGGGTGATGCACGCCTTCCATGGTCCGCGTTTGAATGCAGACGCCCGGTTGGACAACCAGCGGGAAAACCTTAGAGGAACAACCTCAGTGTGGCTTGCCGCAAGCCCGACAGTTTGCATAGCCATATTTCGGGTGATTGCAACATCGGGCAGACAGAAGTTGTCATCTTTTCATTGATGCTTTGTCCATTCTGCAACCCCCCGCCCTCCTCTCTCTCTCTCGCTCAGGCCCCAATACAGGCCAGCCGCCCTCGCGCTTGCCCCAACATGACCTAGCCCTCGCCCCCCGCTCACACCTCACTTTCAGTCTGCGGGTATTAAGGCTCTGCTTCCACGACGATCATTACTTTTAAGGTGCGGGATCGACATCATTGTGCATTGTTGTTCTGGCTTAGTTCCCTTCCAACCAAACAACTCACTCCTATGTCAACTTTACACACTCCGGAATTTCCTATCTGCACATGGATAGCACCGAATGCTCTCATGGTCCTTCGCCACGTCGACGCGACGCTATTTGTCACGGATGCATCATGACTTGTTCAAGCGGGTTTATCAAGATTTTGGATGGCTTCGGGGGTTAGCCGCCGACCCCGTTTGGTTCCTGGGCAGCGGACGCCACGTTCCAAATATTCTCACCCGCAGCCAAAGTTGGTCCAGGCTAGCCAAGCGCTCGGAACACTCTTTTCACTCGCCGACTCTCTCTCGCTCTCGTCCACACCGACATTTCGCAGGCTAAACAAGTGCTATCCTGCATGGCGGCGGCGGGAGCTGTACTCAGGACCTCACCACAAGACGGTCTGGTTGTTTGAGCCCTCTCTTTCGGCCGATTTATCCCCGTCGTCCACATTGCAATCCGACTTTGACCTGGGTGAGATGTGGGAAATACGGAAAGGCCCGCAACGTCCCAATCTCCCGTCACCATCATCCACATCCCGCCGCCCATCAATATTCGTTCAACTTCACGCGGATATCTAGGCTTATTGTGACACACATGTTTGGCTTTCATACGAGAAACACACGCATACACATGCCCTCTCAGTCTGCGGGGGTGTTCCAAGACATAATGCCGAAGGGAGACAAATCAGCCAGTGCCGGAAACCATCTGAGAGAGTTCTCGTGGTTACCTGTCTCGGAAGCCATGCACTTCAACTTGTCTCAGTTTTGTAATCGCCATAGTGCATGAGCCAATACCTGAGAATAGCGAGAGACATAACCCGTCCAGCGGGATGCCCGCGAACTACATGTATGTATTGTGACACAGCATATTCCACGTCTTGGCAGCTTGACCGAAGGACAGCTGGGCGCAACCTAGGTGAACGCAACACCGAGTCGAAGTCGATTGCCACTGTCGCGTCCGGCCCGACGCCTCACTTTCCTTTCGGTCTCGGTGAATTACCCCCATGTAAGGGATTACGACCAGACACCATCGGTGACCATGTCCACCAAAATTCCGAAATGGAACCGTGTGGAGAAACAAATGGACGAAAAGTGATGGGTCTCGCGTATTGGGGGATTTCCCCAAGTTCATCAAGTTCATTATAGCAATGGCTAAACCACCTCATAACCCAAGACGGCCAATGATGGAGATGCTATATTCCTTGGTGGCGGCTACCGTACTTGGACGGAGCGAATCGTCTCTAGGAGCTTATGGTGCGTCATTCACCGCAGCGGTGTACCAGAATACCAGGGCATGGCAGACCATCGGATCCATTTCGCGCGGCCTTGGCCGGAGCTCCGGAGGCAGATTTGACCACCTGCGCGACGCCGGATGCGAGAATGAAGTGCCAAGCCAATAGAGACACATAGGCGTCATCGGAGCCCCAGGCTAGAAGGCTCCGGGACCCCGACGGGTCATTGTACGTGCTGAACCAGATGCGAGGGTATGAGACGCTGCAGTGATGTGCCTATACTGTAGTTGCAGTGGAATCGTCAGTGTGAGGGGGTGCCCTTGGGTGCCCTTGGGTGCCCCTGGCGGCGACTCGCACTCTGAATCAGTAGCTTGCTTGCTCATAAAAGTCTTCGCCACCTCCTCAAACTCTGCCGAATAACACTGCCATCAATTCCCAGTATGCACAGTTTCCAATAAGGTTTACATGGGATTTCCCCCAGCGTATCGCCCAGCTGTTGTATTGGGGTGGCTGAAACCACTCGTTTCATAAAGTGCACGGGGCTTCCCCATCTGAGCGCTCGAGACTCAACATCACCAGGACCATCCTGTCACCACGACAAATTCCTCTCCGCGATTAACGCCACTAACCACCTTATCAATGCCCCTGATGGACTGAAACATCCAAACTCCAGTTGGAGCCTTGCCTTTGCCACTTACATCTGATGGGTCTCCAACGTCCCGAGTTCGCCTACAATGAGGATTGTCAGCGTTAAAACGAAAGGGCATTCCTGACAGCCTTCCGGTTCTTTTCTCCAAGTAGCTCGTTCTTGTCGGGTTCTTCATTTTCTTGTTTTGCTAGACTTTTCGTTTAAACACCTAACGCCAGCATTGACTGCTTTACATTCACTTCACAGTTCTCCTTTTCAATCGCCATCTCTTTAACAAAAAAGTCCTTGGGTCCGCCAACCAAAGGCCAAAAACCCCAAAATTCAAAAGTCACAGAAAACCCGAAACCCAAAACTAAAGAATCACCTTTTTTTTTATAAAAATGCATTTCACAACCTCCTTCCTCGCTGGTGTTGCGCCTCTCCTCCTCCTAGGCTTCCCCGCAGGAGCATACCAACCCAATGAGCGAGAGCGCGGCGTAGCAGGTGCGTCCCCCGCCCCTTTTTTTCCCACAAGGCACCGCCCGACTGACCTCAGGTACATACAGCAGCGGCAGCGACATTTACCACCTCGGTCCTCCCGGCTGTCCTGCCCGTCAATACCGACGTCGTGGACGACGCGCAGCCTGGTGCTGATGCCACACCTGATGTCGCCGAAGATGGAGAAGTCGAGGGGGAAGGGGAGGCGGTCGGTTATAGCAGGGTAAGGAGGCAGGGGAAGGGGAAGGGAAAGGGAAAGGGGAAGGGCAAAGGAAAGGGAAAGGGAAAAGGAAAAGGCAAGGGTAAGGGCAAAGGCAAGGGCAAAGGCAAGGGGAAGGGGAAAGGGAAAGGCAAGGGTAAGGCCGCTGCGGCCGCTGCAGATGCCGCTGCTGGCGGGGGCGGCGCTGGTGTTGCGACTGGTGCTGCGACTGGTGTCGCAGCTGCAGCTACGGCCTAAGTGTCGGACAAGACACCGTTCCATATCATCACGGCGAGCAACCTCTTGCATTTTGCAGCTTGTAGTCACCATAGGTTAACTTGGAGACCGAAGAATGCCTGTTTTAAAATCAAGGCAGTTAATGAGAACCTCCTTCAAGAAATGTAAGACATATACAAACGATCATGCTCATCAATTCTACACATCCGCGCTGGTTTTACGGTCTTGTATTTCCCATCCCAATCGGCGACTATAGAAGACTGGAGCAGAACTAGTCGGAGAATGGAGATAGCAAGTGATGTGTTAAACCATAGCCCTAGCCATAAAGAATCATCACTGCCCTTAGCCGTTTCTGTAGGCGCATAGCTCCGAGCGGCCGCTACCCTAGAACTGAGCTAAATGAATCTCGGTATAGAGAAAGAATATCGTATTCACAACTCCAGCGTGCAGAGAGCGGTTTACTTCCAGCTGCAACCTCCGCAGGTAAGGTTGACAGAACCTCAATACCCAACTGTCGCCTCTGCGCAGCGGGACTGGTTTCTATGTGACAAATCTAGTATACTGCGTCCAGCGGGCAGCATTTAGGTGAGCGTCCCTAGCAGGTCCGATTTTGGCCCCGTCTCAGAGATTTGGGACGCAAGGAGAAGAGGAGCATTCACCGTAGCGATTTTTAGGACTATTATTGCCGACCGGGTCGCTTGAGATGACCGAGTCCACCGATGTATGGAATACGACCTCGGCCAAGATTATCCTTACGCCGGACCGTCAACACGGATTTGGCCGTTTGATGATATCCGGGTCTCCGGGACGCGGGTCGGTCAGTCCCGAAATGACGATGGGCAAGCCACACAGCGCTTCTGATATTCTTCACGCAGCTAGCGCATTGCAGATCACTGGCTCCAGAAGCCTTGGATCCACAACTTCTGGTTGTGTTCTTCTCACTACAAAATCAAACCAAGCAAAACAAAACCGGCGAGGAGGAGTGTGGTCGGCTGGAGTGACAGGCTGCGCAACATTCACCAGGGCGCAACGAGCACGCCTCGACTTTTGCGTTTTGCTTTGCCAGTCATTCGTTTGAACCAACTTTTATCACTCATTCAAGCTTCCTAGCTTCCTCATTTGCCCGAGATGCGGCTCACCACGCTTCTCTGCAGTCTCGCGGCCGCGACCGCTTTCCCCCTTGCTGTAGCAACCGTGCCGATCAAGAACGACGGGGTCTTGGCTGAGCTTGTTATCCCAGACACGTACATCATCAGGTACAAGGCCGACATCGATCTTCTCGGCAGGAACGCACATGAAGACGATGTCGACCTCCGAGCCAAGAAGGGCAGCAAAAGAGGGATCTTGGACAGGTTCAATGTTTTGGGTCTACAGGGCTACGTCGCCGAGCTGTCCTCGTCCGAGCTGCATAACCTGAGAACCTGTGGCTTGGTGAGCGTGCCCGCCGTGGCCTAGATGCGCCATAATGGGTACCCCTTGCTGACTCCCGCTACGCATCGGACTAGATCGACTACATCGAGAAAGACACCCTGATCCGAACCACTGCCGTGGGTGCCGCCGCCGCCGATCCCGCCCTCGCCAAGCGCGCCATGACCAGACAGCACAACGCCCCCTGGAACCTCGGCCGCATCTCGCACCGCGCCCGCAACAACCGGGACTACTACTACAGCGACACCGCCGGCCAGGGCGTCCGCGTCTACGTGATCGACACGGGCATCCGTGTCTCCCACGCCGAGTTCGCCAGTGGCCGCGCCGTCTGGGGCGCCAACTTCATCGCGTCCTCGCCCGACGCCGACGAAGACGGCCACGGCACGCACGTGGCGGGCATCATTGCCGGGACGACCTACGGCGTGGCCAAGAAGGCGACCGTCGTCGCCGTGAAGGTGCTCGACAAGACGGGGACGGGGAGCATGTCGGGCCTGTTGCAGGGGCTGAACTGGGCCGTGGCGGACGCCCAGCGGCGCGGCGCGGCCAAGAGGTCCGTCATCAACATGTCGCTTGCGGGTGCCTACACGCAGTCGGTCAACGACGCCGCCAAGGCGGCCACGGACGCCGGGCTGACGGTTGTGGTGGCCGCGGGGAACGGGAACGACAGCGTCGTGGGCTGGTCGCCTGCTTCGGCGCCGAGTGCGATCACGGTGGGGGCGATGGATATGCAGGACCAAAGGGCGGATTTCTCCAACTGGGGGCCGGGCGTCGATATCTTTGCGCCCGGGATGGGGGTCTTGAGTGCGTATAATGGCAGCGATCAGGCCAGGACCTTTTTGAGTGGGACGAGCATGGCGACACCGCATGTTGCCGGGTTGGCGGCGTACTTTATTGCGAAGGAGGGCCGCTCGGGAAGTGCTGCGGTGGCGAGGCGGATCTTGAACGCTGCGAATGGGGGGGTTGCTGATGGGAAGGGGAGCGCCGATCGGATTGCGTACAATGGGAGCGGTGCGTGAATGGGGACTCGACGGTGGGAGAGATGGAGAACTCCGGATGGTTTGTGTCCTCCAGTCGGTTACAACACCTCCTAGTAACGATTGAAGCCCGCTACAAACAATAAGCACACAGCAACAACTTGAATCCAGCCACCAGCCTCTCAAACCACTCCCCCCCCTCCCCCCCCCCCCCCCCCCCAAAACATCTCCAAACATCTCCACAATCAGCCCCCACTCACTCCTCGTTACTCCTCCGCCTCTTCCTCTCCATCTGGGCCACAAACGTAACAAACACCTCCCCAAACCTGCGCACCCTACCCCATCCCGTGCCACAAACCGCGCTACATATCCCCCCTTCTCCTCCCGCTTTCTTTCCCCCTTTTCGTCTCCTCCCCCAACACCGGGCAACGCCCCATCCTCCGCCGCCCACTCCATCTTCGCTCCCGTGCCCGCTCCGACGAGGATCGTGTTGACTTTTTCCGTCGTAAAGGAGTGGAGGACCGCGCCACCTATTTTTTTGCCTGCCTGGCGCACAATGCTGGGCTTTCAGGTGGAGCGGTCTCGGGAGAGGTGTCTCGTTGATGAGCGACATGATTCTGGCAGTAACCGAGTTATCGCCCCGGTGGCAGGCTGGGAAGTTCAGTGGAGGTGAGACTGGAAAGTTGGGTTCCAAGGAGGTATTTGTATACATTGATGGCCTTGCTCGAATCTGATGCTTAGTTTTTTTTCTTTTTCGTTTTCGTTACCCACTTGGAGCCTTCAATAGACCCGCCACAAAGAGGCTTATAGAAATCAGCCGTCGCTGGGTGGCTGCAGTGGAGGATTTGGATCGCTTCCCAAAACGAAAACAGAAAAAGGCCAAGAAACGCAGCGTTTTGTTGGGCTTGAATGAACGACAAACGCCAGAGCCATACACGCGAAATTCAATACTCAGATACCCGCCCGGAGAGGATTGGTGTCCAGAATGCCCTTCACATACTCCTCTGTCGCAACTTGGAGCGGCGGTGGGTCGCGCAGTGTTCCCAGGCCGAACAGCGCGTCGGAGTCCCATGCCGGGGGGTTTGCCTGCGGAGGCACAGGTGCCTCAAACTCGCCCCCTTGGAGATCCGAGAATGACACATCTCGGCCCTTGGACGTGCGCCGGTGGTCTAATGTACGCATTCCCGCTATCCTCTGGCGCAGCATGTCAACGGCGTCCGCCCAGCCCCCGTTGTGTAGCTTGACATCGTACAGATGAACGTATTCGAGCTTGTTGCCTATATTACTGCAAAGCGTATTGAACGTTTTTTGCTGTAACTCGACGTGGCTGAAATCAAGACGACGGAGGTTGGGAAGCCCTTGGACCCGACTGATGAACGGGTCAGCGTGGTAAGAACCTTCTGGCTCAGACCGGCCACTCCCAGTGTTGATGCAAAACTCGTAGAAATCGAAGCCGAGAATCCGCAGATGGGGGCTACACCGGGATAACATTGAGCCCAGGAAGTTGTCGATGTAGGATTTGTCCTCCTCTGGGAGGTAATTGAAACGGATCCCTTTGCACTGTGTATCGAGGCAATCAAGGACCTCGAGCTTCCCGCATGCGGCACTGAGCGCTTCCGACGCAGGCGCTCCTGTTCGGTCTTGGAGACAGAGCATGGAGAAGTTGCTGTACAGCGGAAGGTGGCTGAGCTTGAGCTCTACCAACGAGACACCCGCCCGATGCAGAGCGATAGGCAACTCCCAAAGCAACCTCATACACTCCAGTCTGGCAGTCGGCCGCTCTGCCCGACTTGGTTCGTCCTCGATCTGGCGCCATGACAATGCACTCGCCATGAAGCGCGAGAGAACGTCTACGTCGGTGACCAGGGAGCGACTGTCGTACTCTCTGTCCGGGTCGGCCTCGTCGCCCCAGGCAAAGCAGCGAGCGTTGGGCATTTGGGCAACTGCGGAGGCAAGGGTAGTTGCGAAGACGCCGTCCTGGAGGAGCAGCCGCTGCTCTTGCTGCAGACGGCAGAATTCCGCGTACCCCTTGCGGAAGATCTCCTGGTACTCGGGGAGCGGTCCTTCGGGCACTTCTCCTCGTCTGACTGCCTCCACGTACCCGGCCCATGCGTGGCGCATCTCGCTGCAGTTTTGTAGCCCTTGCAAGAGCTCTGCTACCCTGGCGTCACTATCTTCGTCGTCGTCGTCGTCGTGTCCACCCCGATAATAGTAAGGCTCATACTCGTAATCGAGTAGAGATTCCTGTTCCTCCACCAAGACCAGACGGACGTCCCTGTAGCGGACGATGTCGGTGGCGTACTCCTCTGGCCGATATTCGAGAGACACTCGCACGGCGCGGACCCCTGCCGCAATAGCCGGGTTTCTGGCTATCTTGTTGGCGAGATCGAGGGATGACTGGCTGAGGTGAAGTGGGAGAATGGAAAAGAGCAGTGGAGATGCCAGCTCGCAAAACAAGCGGCAGACAAGTCTTAGTGTGTGGACCGTCCGCCGTCGCTCGCGGCTTTGGTTGGCGCGGTAGTAGTTCCAGGCGACGCCACGGCCCCATCCCGAGCCCTCGGTTATTGCGTCCTCCTGAAAGTCGTTGAATATGATGCGCAGGATGTCCAAGGGAAGTTCGGTGAGTTTGAGAGGCCGCAGCCCGCCGCGCGACAGCTCTAGTGCCCTGGAACGGAGAAGCTGCCGGCGGGTGTCAAAAGCGCCCACGATGGCAGCCTGTTTGGCGTCTCGTAGCACCAGGTGCGCGGGTTTGGGCTTCCAGCGAGAATAGTATTCGTTGGGGCCGGGCTCGGGGAGCAGGGATTGCTCCCTGGTCTCGAGGTGGCGAAGCTCGTCGTAGGTCGCTCCAATGCTCAGAGCTGAAGCGTCTGGCCGAGCCTCGCACCATTCGGCAATTTCCTGCTGCAGCTGCCCAATGACTTCGTCCATGTTCGAAATCAGCTCTGGTTCTGGCGAGGTCCTACCCGGCGCCGACGCCGTTTTTTCTTCGTCCGGGTCCATTATAATGGGATATTCGAGGTTTGTAGGGCTGCAAATCGGTGATGTCGCAACTTCGGCCCCAAATAATGTCTGATGTCTGGTGTTTGGTGTGACGTGTCTCAGGTGATCTAGAGGTGATTCGGTGTGACTCAGCAATCAATCCTACGGATTCCTATGTCGAATTAGCCGCGCGATGCAGCCGACCTCTCCAGGCCTCGTTGCGCTCCCTCGGAGAAACCCCCTGAATGAGCCAGCAGCACCACCCAAAGTCACCAACATTATCCAATAGCCTCGCAACACAAAATTTTTTTCCTCCTCTTGCAATCACAATTGTCCTCGAAGACTTTGACATCGCGGCGACAACCCTCCCTCCCCCGGGGCCACTACCCCAGCACGCAGTAGCACGCCATTGAGCAGGTATGCGGCCTATGTAATGCCGCACGTACGGAAGTAGATGGCCAAGACGAGACAACGCTCGACGCGGCCCTGCCGTGTCAGCCCGTATCAGCGACGCAAAGAGCAAAGCACCAGTCGCACCGCAACCTGCATAGGTGAAAAGACGAATGGGAAGTAGTTGGTATGGATGTAGTGGGTTTGGATGAGGAGGGCGGTTCCGGTGCAGGGCGATTTGTGGTATGGGAGTCGTGGAGGCGGCAGCGGACGGGAAGCGGGCGGGTGGGGAGATTGGCGTATTAGATGTGCGGATGGAGGTGAGGCCGATGAAGTCGATGCGGGTAATGCGGGAACCGGAGAGGTGGTGGTAGATTAGGGTTGAATTAGAAAGGGGAGGTAGAGGAAGTGGATTCTGGTTGCGGCGGCGTCGATCGCCAGGTTGGTGTATGTATGTACGGCCAGTCAGCAGAGTGAGGTAGCTGACTTCCCCCATGTGGATGGCAGACGTGCAGGCCCCTGCCACAACGCGGTCGACAACGAGGGTGTTCGTGTTGGGGCGCCGCACCTTAGGTGACGAGGCCGCCCTCCATCGTGGCGATGTTCGCCGGCAGAAGTCCGTTTCTAGTTCGAAGAATGCATGAGAGTTAGTTACTAGTTCGTAAACAGCTGAACAGCAACAGATCCGGCAGGGGGCCTAGCACCAATCTAGGCCAGCCCACCAAACCCTGTCTAGGGGCATGGATACCCGTGGCAGTAGTGGTGTCAAGGCCGACAAAAACCAATGGTGTAGAGTGGGCGCACCAACAGCACGCGATGCCCTGGGTCAGCCTGCAGAAACTAGGCATTGTTGATAGATAGAGCATATTTCTAACCCTTTTACACTCCCGACTGGCCCTGCGCCATTTCTTTTTCTGCGCTCGCGCCGATGCACGGCGTTGATGTCCAGCTCATGTCCGCCCGGGG